>CCAG010003713.1:0-11784 GCA_001077435.1 Glossina morsitans morsitans | reverse complement strand
AATTTTGACAAAATGAATATACGCCCCCCCTCCCCCCCCCCTTTCCCCCATTCTTCGGTGATAGGTTTAATAAGAAATCTATGATCGCTTTGGGCCAAATTCTGGTCATATTTTGCGTTAAATTTTACTACGTTTTAAGAGAATATTCAACGAAAGGCGCGACTCATAAGAATTTTGGTTACAATTCAAATGTTCATGCAAAATAAACTGCTTCGTTTTGATATCCGAAGAGACAAGAGATCGAAAACTCGAAGAAGAGCTTTAGTAGAATTGCAGACTTTTGTCGCTGAAATATCGATCTCCTTAATTCGTCTCAGTCTGTTCGGCCATCCTCTACTAGTGTCCATCGAATCAAGAAATCGATTTTAGGACGCATTCGGCGACTGTCTAGACGATCTTTAACGAAGCACGAAGCACCAGCAAGTGTATATTTTTTCTTTTAAAAAAATTTACTTAGTTTTGGAGTTACAAGCAATCCTTTCGCTACAAATTTGCAGATTTTCTTCTTTTCTTTATTTCTCTTAGGAAATAATATATACGTCCAAGAGAGATCTAACTTGAAAAGCCTTGAAAAGAAATTTCATTAACTTAGCGACAGCACAATATTAAATAAGTTATGGAAACAATTCTGCATATCTGTTATATATTTATGTTAAGTTATATAGTTTTTATAAATAATGTTTTAAAAGCATGTTCGGGATTCACTGATTTTATCGAACTATGGGAACATAAATGTTGGATACAACGTGCCTTTCACATTTCTTTATTTGCTGAAAGCATTTACACTTTAGCTTAGGTCAGAATAGGTTTATGGTTATTGTCAAATGAATTCCATTCTTGAACTTGATCTGGGAAGCGCTTATTATATACTAAAAGCAAATTTTAACTCACTAATTTTGCAATCTTGAGAGATGCCACAAGAGATCGTCGAATGAGGAAACTAGTTGATATGGTCGCAATAGTGACGAGCCGTAGGCGGATTAAGAATATGTATTATCTAAGATGAGATAGAAAGATGAACTTTTAGCTATGAAATTGTAAAAGTAATATAAACACATTCAGCGGTAGTGAATACAAAAATGCATCTCATAAATTGCTTAATGCATGCGATACAACTTCCGGCTCTCACAAATTTACCATCGTTATGATGCTAGAGCCGTGCGTATACATCGTAGGCGGCATCGGTGTAGTACTATAATTTTACGGTACATGTAAAATAAGACTAAATAAATGCTAACGATGGCACGGATGTATTGCCATGACACAACAAGTGACAACGATAAAGAAACCAAAATAAAAAAAAGCGCAATTTATGCTTTTATTGTCTTATATACATCTTCACGAAAACTTTGCGATGCCACCGATGCTTAGTATGCTCCTCCAAGTAGCAAATAACCGCTTGGTAAGAGCGCATCTTTCTCTTCATTACAAAAAAAAAAAAAAAAACAAAACCCAAAACCCAAAACAGTAGCTAAATTACCCTTAAGCCGGCCTGTTTGCAGCTATATTACGTTATTGTCATGAGTTTTTGCTTTTCAAGGAAATATTTTGGGAACTTTTCCTACCTTGTAGGAATTGATAAAACTGAGTGAGAAACTTATTTAACCATTTTTTTCTTTTGCAACCGCAAAAAAAAAAGCAAAGATTTAAAATGTGCTTAATTTCCAAATAATTCGTTTCCATTGTCAAATGATTTGTAATGCTTGAAAGCATATAAAGTTTGAAAGAAAACTTTGGAGTTTTCTCTTGAAAGAAAAGTACTGGTGTGTGTGTGTGTGTGTGTGTGTGTAGGAGGAAATATAAATTTTTTATATAAAAAACAATTTCTTTTTACACAAGCTTACAGTTTGGTGGATTGAAAAAGTCCCAGCGTGGTTTTCTAACGACTAGATCAACTTCCACTTACCTCTTGAAGGTTTGTAGTTAAATTTTAAAAGTGTTTTCCCAACACAAACAAACTGATGCTACCTTCACTAAGTTACCCAAAGCGTTTGACAGAATGGCCCATGACTTTTTAGTTTAAAAATTTCACCTTTTTGTCATTCCGGAAAATATAGCTATGTGGATCAATATTTTTTCTCACTCAACATGTTTTTTTTAATTTTTGCCACCCTGCAGATGTTGTGGTTTAATTAGAGGTTCCCCGTGGGAGTCGTTGGGGCTGCTTTTATTTGTTTTGTCTGTAAATGACTTCCCTGCGTGTATTCAATTGTTCCACACATTAATGTTTGCGGAAGACGTCGAGTTTTGTCTCTTCTTTGATACCGTGAGTATTGATAGATTTATACGCTTTGATCTTCTCAACTTACATACATGGTGTTTAGCCAATGGAATGTGAACCAATTTGAAGAAATGTAATAACTTTTCATTTGCATAGGACAGTCTCTTGCTTACATAGTACCGTGTCTGAGAACTTATTCTCGAAAATATGTCAAAGTATCAGGTATTGTTTTCAACACAAAGCTCAGATTTGATAGTCAGGCTACCTATAGATATTTGCAAACGGAGAAAAAAAAACAAAATCGAGTAAACTTTTATAAAAAAAAGTTTGAAACAAATTTGTTCATCACTGCTTTTAAATCCTTTCAATTCCATCACTGTTGCAAAATCAAAGTTAACACTTGTAAGGAGCTGGCGATGGGAGAGTCCTTGTTGTAATTGGTAGTTTTTTCTTTTATTCTCTTGAAATCTCCAGCGTATGGCCTTCGATTCTGGCAACAAAAATCCTAGCAAATGTACGCTTTCACTTTTGGTTGCAATCGGGCAAATGAGCAATTGCACGTTAAGTAACGAACAATCACTCAAATCAAAAACGGAAGAACCAAATCAATGATGATTGCTTTGGGAAATAATTGTGAGAACGATGCAAGCAGATCCCATTCCAACTTGAAAGGGTTGAAAACCACAAATGCTTCAAGGCAATGCAATCGTTTGGAGCAGAAAATAAAAGTGGATACTTATCGACACACATAACGTAGATGCGTAAGCTATAGTTGGGGAAGGTCGTCCATTAGATGTATTACAACAGCTTAACTATTACTAGTTAAGAGAAGGAGTTAAGGATTTATCAAAAAATCAAAATCTTAGTCGTAACGTAAATGAGTTTTTAAAAACATGAGAGGGAGCAAAGAACTAATCCACGAATGTTGACTATTTTCCAAATTTTAGAATCTTCTGCCACATGAATGCTGCAAATTCATGGTAAGTGGCTCCAAAACTAGGCTTATATCGTCCAACGTTAAGTTACGTTAAGTTACTATTGCGGACTAATTTCGATCACAAATGATTATATGGAAATGGTTTCCAACAAACATTTGACAGACAGACAGAGTTTGAATCTCTAAATGATACTGGATCGAAAATGAAGACTATATGTGCATTTGCAGGTCTAGGATTATTTTCATCTAAAGTGATAGAAATAAATAGAATTAGTTTTCTTAATACGCAAATTTTGCCTTAATTTCAAAGTCATTTCACTGTCATTATGATGTGAAACACTTTTAATGACCAGTTGGTTTTTGCTTTGAAAAACCATGTTTAACTTGTTATATGAGCGCGTACAGGTGCTAAGGATGATAAATGTGGAGGCCAGTTTTTGTCTGGCACACTTTTTCATTTTCATTTTGAACGCATTATCTGTGCATTTAAAAAATTGCTTAAAATTAAGATTTACTGCGGACGAAGAATGGAATTTTGGAGACGTCTGATGTACACAATGCAAAAAAGGCAAAAAAAAAACCTAATGGTTTGAATTTAAAGCGCTTTCAAAACCTACCCTTTCCTTTTGCCTTTTCATAATGGCCAAGTTAACGAACCTCCGTTTTCCTTTTGTATGTTTTTAAATGTAACACTTACGTAATAATAATCGTTAACGGAAAGTGAACTTTTTGGTTGATTGCTTTAAACTGAGTTGGGTTTGGTTAGGTTGATTAATGCGTTGTTATTGCGACTAAAGATTCATTGTTGTTTCGACTATGTATGTACAAAATTTGTGTTAAGGAATACAAAATACCAAAAAAAAGTCAATCAACGTAAATCCATTTGTGAATTGCACTGAAATAGAAAACTATAATAATATAAAAAATGCTTTTAAAACTATCGCTATTTTAAATCGACCTCCGATAAATACCCATATACTGTTGATCACTCTTACTTAACTGTGCAAGAAATGAATTTTTTGCTTGAATTACAATTTATCAACGGAAAGAACAAAGAGATATATATCCTAACTTGTAACTTGTCTAGAAAAGGGAAGAAAACATAAGGAAGGTAAACGCTACGCACTTTACATTTCAGAAAATTTAAAATCGATAAACTTTTAGAAGTTAACATGCCAGAATGATCTTTTTCAGTGCAAAGAACAAAATGTAAACTGTATGTCAGCATCAGGGGAGCCCAATTGGCCAATTGAAATCATTTTCTACTAAAAATCATCCTTGTAGATACTATTGCCTACTTTTGTCGGTGTTACTTAAGTGTTATAACCATTCCTCTTCTTCGAAAGTAACTAATTTTTTGGTGATTTACCGATTTTAAACGGAGCCGTGCGGTCATCGATTGTACTGAATATAGCAAAAGATGGAAAATTTCAAAAAAGGGACAAGTCTCAATAACCGAAAATTCGAGTTGAAAGGCATACTCAAGATAGCAAAAGTGATTGCGTTCACCGTTTTGAACGAAGAAACACGGAGAGCCATAGTTTTAATGACAAAATTGATGGAATGGGACTTCGAATTGTTGCGTCGACTACCGTGTTCTCTAAACTTGGTTTCCAGGAACTCAGAAGCATTAAATCAAAGAAGGCCATCACTGCGGAAACTGAAGCATACTTTGTAGGTACTGGGAAATGGCTCACTAACATAAATGTGCTTAATTATATTTATTATCTTAAAGAGGTGTGTATCAGAGACTTCTTTTAAAATCCACACGTGGGCCAAACTTTTAGATCTAAATATTGTCAGGTGCCATTTGAAGTTTCTACAGCAAAGTTTAACATTTTCGATCACAACCTTCGTCGGAATATTTTTGTTGTTTGAGTGCGATTTGAGTTCGTGCGATGATTTTAAATACAAATTATTCTGTGTTCATAATTATGCTTAACATACGAACAGTGACCCACGTACAACTTTTTATTTATTTTCTTTAGTCGTTCTTTCATCTTCGAAATCTCCTACACTTAAAACAAACGCAGAAATATATGGAGGACACAATGTACTATATTAAGTAATGGACAGCTCATTGAAAAACCCTTAAGCACATAAGTTTTTTCGTTGAGATGCACATGTTATTGTATGCTGCAACGGTCATGAGTTTTATAATTTTCACACATGTTTCACACAGACCAGAATAAAGCGTTATTTTTATTTACCTCGTAACTGCGGAAATTTTTCGTTTCCATTTATTCATATAAATATTGTCATCATAAAAACGAAAGGTACTTTCATTTAATACACATACACATTATCATAAACAATTGTAATGATAATTAAAAAATTCTTTTAATTATGTCTGTTACAAATGGATTTAATCCACTTGGAAAAAACAATGGGAACGATTTAATTGACATACGAAAAAATAGCGTTCCATGATTACAAATACAAATACCCCCTACTCTCATAAGGTGAAGCCAACATTAAAGAGGACTTACAAAACAGGAGTAATACTACCTTACCTTGTGGCAACGTCGTATAAGGAATGTGCTGTGTTTATTGACCCTAACCGAGATATCGGACGTAGCAACGGAAATAACAGAATGGACTTAGACAAGTCCGTCTTCCAGCTCGGCTTCTTGTTTTCTCAAAACACGATTACGATCCGAAAGGGGTGAAATAGTATTAGATTTGACTTTGATTCTATGATCCTTCCTCCTTCCTTCTTTTAATTAGATTCAGTTAAAAAAGCAACCCTATCTGTACACAAGTTCGATCAAAGAAAGTCCCAATTGTAAATCTTCTCCTTCGTTATTACGTTTTTAAGACACGCTCCGTAATGTCAACTATGCGAAGTACGGGCGTATAAATGATAATTTGCATACTTTTTTTTACGCTATTCGCTTACACAAGATCCTATACACATTTCTGTTAGCAATTATGCTTACGCAGCAAGTTACAATGTTTTCTTCTTTTCAACTTTAATCGCTTTATCAGCCTTGGTTGAATGTGTGCATGTGCATCGTTTGTTCAATTGCAAGATAACTTTAGAGTTCAGGTTCAAACGCTAATGAAGACATGCCAACTAATACATATGTATGTATGTTTACAGATTCAGTCACATCAACGCATAGGTGTGCATGAAAGTTAACTTAAGTGCCTACGAAACATCTAACTGTATTTAGACGACTTGTCTAACTTATAGGCCAGGCTTTAGGCCAGGCAAAAAAGAGGAGAAACAAACGAACGCTAAACAAAGAACTTAAAAGTTTTGGTTAGTCTGATGCACAATTGTTGCTGCAATAAACCAAGCGCATCGTTACAACATATGGTAACGAAAAAGGTTAAAAGCGTTAAACATTCATTATTTTTGTTGTTATTATTGCTATTGTTGTTGTTGTTGTTGTTGTTGTTGTTGTTGTTGTGTTGTTGTGATACTCGTTAAAGTAACAAAATCTATACATATACTTGTCGACATGTGTGTTGATGTGTGTACATGCCAATGGTTTTAAATAGTCGATTAATTCAACATGTAAACCTGGTATCGAATTTGAAATACGCGTACAATCAAAAATATCATACGTATAAAAAAAGAAAGAAATTATAATCGGCTTAAATCGAATTCTCATGAGACCCATAGCATATTGTTTCTAGTTATTACCATCAAAATAACATGCACGTGGAAAGAGTAAGCATTAATACTCCTATACTGTAACTATAAATGTAACACATGCTGGGACTACCTATGCATTGGTCCCCTGCGTGCTTATGCTTTTGTTTAAGAATTTGGTGTAAGCAAACGAATTTTTAAAAAACATAGGCGAAAAGTACTACTGTAAACCTAACATACACGGATCACAGTACACAGGCAACGTAGGGCCGTCTGAATGAATATCGTACGTAATAACTTAATATATGAAGGTGACGAAAAGATAATAACTGTCTTTGATGACCTCTTCAGAAATGCGGTAATGGACACTCTTGGAACAAAAATGTATTCAATTGACGGGGAAGTGTACTGGAGAGACGGAAGTATTTTGACATGAAGTTTTTGAAAGAACTGATGCAGCAATTTGCCTGATATTTACACTAAACCAAAGTAGCATACAAAAGGGAAACTTTTTGTTCAAAGTTCAAAGTTGTAATTAATATCTTGTTAATAGCACGATCAAGGAGACTGCTTAAAATGACTCTTCGTGTCATGGCATCCAAGAATACAAATGATAACAACGTACAGGGAAAAAAGATCTCCACAACTAACGTTGAGAGAAAATGTGCTTCATATGAAGTTCGATCTGTATGTGTCGATAAGCTCGAAACGTTTGACAAACTTACTGTACGCATCATAGTAAATACAAAAAAAATTTTTGAACGGAAGTTTTTGTTCTATTCATTTTTCAGCCTAAGCACAAGCATATGATTTGTACGTGAATTCTCTTGATGCATACGCACGTTTTTGTGTATTTTTCTTCGATTTTCTCTTTTCACATGTTTATTATTGCGGTGGTTATTGGTCGAGGGCAATATTGTCATCATTAGCATTAATATGCTAAAAATATAAGAAAAAATCGTGCATATCTAAATATGCGAAAGAATACATGCACATATGCGTAGACACATACACAATGATGTAATGCTTATTAAGCATAAAATGCATACATATATCATACACACTTGTGTATGCAGATGAAAATATCTACATGAGTTAACTTTAATATATGTTATGAGACATTTTCGCTATAATATCATCAAGAACTTAAGTGTTTTAACTCATTTGTAAAAATAAAAAAAGTCCACAAAAATTCCTAACTAATTTAAAAATTATTTCATTGAAGTTTTTTATAAATAATTTGTTTAGACACCAACGCACACACACACACACACAAGTAAGTCTGTTAAGGTTAATAATTATGTCCAACTTTAAATTTTTCTTAAATTTTAGAATTGATTTTCCAACAGCTACCTACACTTATATTCATGCTTTCTTATTTAACGAAAAAGTTAAGCTGGTCTTACTTCACAATTAGTGACCCTTCCGTTGCCTTCAGACTGATTCTGAAAGATGTTTTACTTGGAACTACAACAATTATAAACTATATACACAGACTACGGAAAAATTCTTGAGTGAACATGAATTAAAATACAAGAAATTTGCTTTAGGTAAAAATAAAAACGTATTTGATTCCGCGAAATCATCTGATATGGATTCTAAATGCTTTCATATAAATTTTTCTTATTTTTCTTATATGGATGCCATGGAAATCTATTTATAGAGCTTCGACACTTAGATCGCAAGTTAACGGTATTTTTTACCCAAAGACGATTTATTGCAGCATCTTAAAAGCTTTTCTTTAATATGCTTTCTTGTGAGCGCAGAGACGCCCAATCGATTAATTTACATACACCTCTGATTCCGGCAAAAATGCAGTGCAATGCATTGACTTTTTCAATTGCCGGTCGTCGTAAGCTTTTTCACAGCAATCTCCATGATGAGAAGACTTGGAGAGTAGAAAACGTCAACTTTACTTAACTCTGCTGTGCAATAAACACATGGGAGCAATGTACTAGCGCTTTGCCTTTTTTTTTAACAATTCCCTTGATAATAATATCAAGAACAAAGTTTGGACAGTAGAACATGAATTGCAAAAAACTAAAAAACAAAAAAATAAATTACATAATACTTTTTTTTGTAAATCAATGTTTTTCGGAACCAATTTTATGCAACTGGATAGTTTATCAAAGTTTGTAGCGTTTAAAACAATTCCAATTTTGCTCCAATTCGCTCCAAGATTTTATTTCTTTTATTTTGGCAAACCAGGTTTAGTTGATTAAACTAAAAATTTATTTTAAAAAACATTTTTCAATCTCTATACGGTATTAATCTCTTCGCGGTTGTGAATGCTATAGCTTGCATCTTGACTCCGTCACAAAAAAATAAGAACAGTTTTAACAACCGATCTTAAACTATCTATTGTTCTATTACCTTTTTTTTCATCGGTCTTTCAAACCGTTCAAAGCCGCTTTTTTTGAATTTGTTACAGTGGTTAGGAGTTGCTCAAGAGTCCAAGACTTAGAAGACTCTTGAAAAGCTTTGAAGCCTTTATCTGAGCATTGGCAATGACCCCTTGTGTTGGGGTGAGCTGTTCAACCTTTGTTCGCAACGTAATATAACTTTCGTATAACTTTCTTTACGTTTCTTCATTTTTTGGAGGCAAATCTTCTTTGACAACGTCAGGCAACTCATGAGGAAAAGTGTATAGAATTTCATATTCCAATTACATATTTTTTAGACAAGATTCACATTCTGCAAAACTATGCAAATTTAATCACACGCGTGTTTATGTGTTTATGCGTTTGCAGTTACTACGCAAAAGCGTTAAAGATATAAAAATTCTTTTTTCAAAATACAAACTCTTTCGATTTCTCTTGCATTAAATTTACCTGACTTCACTTAACCTTACGATTTATCTAAGTAGAGCTGTACATCATATCGAAATTTCTTATCATTTTAATTTTCTCTTCGACTCTCCTCTTCCCATTGTTCGTTCTTTTTTGCATATTTTTCCAATAGTAATAATTTCAAATTGTTTGAATATCATTTTCATCAACATTCTTTAACAATGGAATGTAGGTCAGAGCTCGTTTTGAAGCGTGATGTTGCTTCTTTTTCATTTTCTGAGAAAAAATAATCATCAAAAAGAACTACTTAATGAAAAGGTATTGAGAAAAATGTTAGCTACAATAGCAACGGACAAGTGTATATGTAGCTATGTAATCAAAAGTGAAATACTTTAGAAATGAGATGAACGTCAAGACTGCAAGACTAGAAAAAGTTTACGAATGATTGAATGATGAGACAATGAAAAAAAGAATCGTTGCTCTTGACAACGAATCTTTTATCAAAATCATTAAATAAAAGAAAAAATTGAAAAATTCATTCCTGAAAATCATTTATTTTTAATGTTTGGTAATTTTTACACAAAAACATTTGCACCGTTTTTTTTTTTGCTCTTTACAGTCAGTTTGTTTAGCTTATCAGTCAACAATTTCATCAAGATGTGAAATACTTTTTTGGAGTCTCTTATTTTCAATCGGAATCTTATGACTAAAGCAATAGCAAAGCTGCGAAATGAGAAAAAGGGAAAAAACTAAGGCAGATATCTGTTTTGAATTTTTACAGCTGATTAGTTAAGAAAGACTGGAAAGATCTGATTAGCGAATCGCTGTATGTGGGCTATGATTAAGATTCGACCTGAAAATTCTTGAACGAAGGTGAAAATTCATAAATCGTATATTGTTTCCTAATTACCGCGCGCCTATGGCCATAAGATTTTCCGTTTGCCCGCTAAATAACCGATAAAGGACATCCCATATCTACTCAGAATTCCTGTAAATTCTTCAAAGAGAGGATATGACTTCTGTGAAAACTGTAAAAAAATATTTTTCACAATTCTTTTGGAACGGGGAGGAAGGTGATGAAGTTTGAAAAAATGAAGGAATGATAATATCAGAGCCATTTTCGAGAAGCGCCTTTAGTTTAAGGTGTCATGCAGCGCATACATTGTCGCGCCCTCTTGTGAATGAATAGAAAGAAAAATCATCTTCTGAACGAAGACGATAAAGGCAAGAAAATTTATAATTCTACAGTCGAATCCATTATCCAATCCAGAAACTTTCTCTCGAATATTTAATTTCTTGGCAGAGGCCTTGAAAGCTTTACCGCCTGTAAAGTACTAAAGCACTTAAGTTTTAAATTAAATAAATGTTGTATTAAATGTATATATAAATTCTTTTCAAAAACATAGCTTAGTTTGTCGTTGGAATTAAAAGTCAACCTATTAGACATTGGGTTGCAATTGTCAGGAAGGAATTGACCTATGTTGCCTTTTCAGAACACCTTTCGCAGCCTCCCTCGAAGGGAAAGTTTGTTTGACATCATGAAGTTTTTTCTGCACATTCTCTCTGTTAAGCCAACCAGAAATATGTACACCCTACGGCGAGGATTAAAAACAAAAGCGTCAATACCTTTAGTAGCCTTTTCGTGGCCCTTGGGAAGAATCCGGAATTCCAAAGATAAGTTTCTTCGAGCTTATGGTTTTTTTCCACATATTCTTTCTGCTGAGCCAATGACAAGTATGTAGAGCGGTGTTACCCCTTAAGGGAGTAAGAAAAAAACGTCACAGCCAATGTAACCTTTCAGTTTTCTCGATTAAATTAGGTTAAAAATTTTAGATTTTTTACAGAAAGTTGTTTCTTCCCTTTAATATCATTTTGTTACATATCGCGTAACATATTTTCCTGATATTTTCATTCGTTTCCTAAAAGCAAATGTGTTCGCATGCTTATAAAAGAAAGAGTAGAAGGAAAATAGAAAAATATTTTATTTCCGTTAAGTTGCTATCAAATTGACGGTTAACGGATGTAGACACACACCTACCTCCGCAGCCAATTCTGTTGAAAAAAAGATAATTTAAAGGATGTTTCTATAAAAGTTCGTAAACAATTTACTTGAAGTTATCCTCAGTCTTTGAATGATCGATGGAAAGGTTATGGAGAAATTAAATAAATATTTGTAAGAGTTAAATAAATATGTATAGTACGCATTCAAGAGGTTGGTATTATTTAAGATTAATGC
>CCAG010003711.1:0-31326 GCA_001077435.1 Glossina morsitans morsitans | reverse complement strand
TTCGGGTGGACATAAAACATTTTTCACAAAATTTCAAAATAAAGCCTTGTATTGAAAGTAATCGAAAAAGTGGTCTGATCTGGACTTTTCTCAATAGTGTTTGTCCATGGGTCAAAACATGCCGGTGTACCAAATTTCATCAGAGTATCTCACAAAATTCTAAACACATATCATGGACAGTATTCACTGTATAATTTACAATTAAGGAGTTGCGTTACGAAATGTAAAAGGCCAAGAAATATTATCTGTCTAGAGACGAAGAAGAGGTCAAGATATTGTGATTCCTTGGCAAAACACTGAATCACTCTGACGTTCATAGCCACCCAGCGGTAGTCTCGATAAAACTACGCTGATATATTTGCTTCTTCCTTTGTGAAAATACTTTTAAGCGACAAAAACGCTTTCCAAGAACTTCTGTTCGGGTATCAAAAGTATGAAAAATCACTTTGTAGGATACCTTTCCGCGTTACATTACATCGGGCTGCAACTTTTCAGCAAGAATTCTTTTGACAAGGGCATTCATTTCGAAGCGCTTGAAGAACAACCAAAAAATTCAAAGCGAAAATTCCTTTCAAGGAATGGAAAGCTCAAACCGCCTTTTAAGCTAAAAAAACTCGTTCCTTAAGCTAGTTATATTACTAGCTCTACCGAGTGCTTACGTTTCCATTACTGGACGGCATTTCTCAAAAAAAAAAAAGGAAACAAATAATACTTTCACTGTTATTTACTCCCCTGCGCAATATTGAGCTGCTGAAAAACTGCTGTTCAACAATATTTTTTTTTTTATGTGTTATTTGCCCGCCCATATGTAAATCAGCGGACGCGCGTATTGTAAACATAACGTTAATGAAAATTTTGTATGTTATATGTGTTATATATGCAAATTCCTGTTCTTTATGGATGTACGCGAAGGTGTGGATACATGTGCACGTGTATACAAAATTAAGTTCATTTTATTAGCAATTTTCCATGAAAGATATTGAAGTGTGCAACGAACCATATCTATTAATGCTGTTGACTTGATTAAACCTTCTCACAACTGTGAGAAGTACAGTTCCAAGTCGACAGATATGATAAATTTGCGTATGAAAACATAGTCATATGAGGGAGAAGATAAGAGTTACATAAATAAACAAATCTCTCCATTAAATGACATTAATTTTTTATGCACATATTCCGGTCCGTACATATCCATGTAGTAGCACTAAATAATTCATCGGCAGGATATATGGCCGTAAGACAAAGTTACAGATGTAATTTTGTAAATCTTTTCCTTTGAAATCCTCTGAAATTATAATTGGATAATAATGAGACAAATGCACAGGTGATTATAGCAGACGTGTGCGGTTTGCAACTTGCAACAAGAAAATTATAATCGGATGTGATCGAATTTGTTGTACCCGCTAGCTTTCTATTAAAATAGATTACGCAAACATTTATTATGCACGTTGCGTTGTATGTGTAATAGTTTTTTGTTTTTAAATACAAGTGTGCTTTTACTTTACACAGTATTGAAATATGCTTCCTTTGACCGATTAGGACCATTTTCAATGTCAACTTGCGTGCATAAGCTTCCAAGGTTTTTGCCAAACGCAAAACTGATGTCTTCAGGTTGACCACAGACACTACACATGCAGGCAGAAAGGCAGACAGACAGATGGACATGGGCAAATAGATTTAAGAAGTGATGCTGATCAAAAATATATGTACTTTATGGGCCTTCGTTCGTCATCCCGTTATGACGGTTCGATAAAGTTTGACTTGAAGGAATTAATTCATTGATAAGGAAACTCTTTTTATTTTCATTTTGACATTTACATTTTTTTGATTAAAAACTTTTTTAATATTCTGATAGAAAATTTTTACTTTAGTACACTCAAAAGCTAAATAAATTTTTTGTAATAAATTATCTCGTGAAATATAAAAGAAAGAAAAGTGAAAAAATTTATAATAAAAGACAAAAAAATTGAAAAAAGTTTGTTAAAAATGTTACGGTTACGTTTCAAACCATTGACACAACGCTTGCGGATTCCACAAATTATGTGGACGGCATTCCAGCACGATTATATGGAGCCGCGCAGAAGGGCTCTAGAAATGCAAAGATATAGCAATATCGTAAGAACGACTCAAAGCCCTAAAGTGCAACAAGAAATCTTAAAGTCTTCTGCATCCCCCGTCGGATTTGAAGAAGAAACTCTTAACTGGCTGCAACGTATGTTCAAGTCCTTCGAAATGACTGGTCAAAAATTTCCTATTGTTAACGTCAATTTGAAACATAGGTAAGCTCGTTATAAACAATATTTCTCTTGGTTCTTGTATGTTTTTTTCACGTCATTCACGTTATTTTGTTATTGCCAGCGTTGTGCTAACGATCAAAACAGCGACAATCATGGCTTATAGCTTAGAATTCATTAAAGCCAAGATTATTTATAGGAATGAAGGAGATCCGTGTTGTATTTCTTTCAACACCTTCCTGAATCTGGAACAATAAGTAGGAATTCATAGATCTGATGAAGTTTCTTTCTGCCGAGTCAGCTTTTATTTCTATTAAGAAAGTAGCCAACGTAACTTCTTTTTTACGAAGGGTAACTTGGATATTTTGCGGAAGAGAGAGAAAGAAAGAAAGACAAAGAGGACGAGCAACGTAAGACTGTTAGGTTTTGGTTACAATTGCAACTGCTAAACTGTGGCTATCAAAGTTTTTGCGCAAACACTATTCTAACCAAACTGCTCTTTGTGTTGTTGGAATAGAACGCAAGCAAAGAGGACATGCCAGGACTTTGTTGCTAAAGTATAATAATTGATGATTGTATGCCTATGTGTGGGCGTGTACGTGTGTATATGCATGCGTCAATACAGAAAGTAGGACAAGTAGCATTCCAAATCTTCAAGCTTAGCGAACGAATACGCGCCATTCCTCATAAATACCAAACTTATTAAATGTTTACCGTATGCGCACCTGTCGTTTAGTACAGTAGTATTAAGTGCGCTACGGTAGACTGAGTATGCCGGCATTATAGAAAAGCATATGCGCTCATGCGGACGTAAGGTAAGCCTATGACGCTTTTTAGTGCAGTAAAAGGTTAACCTTGACAACTACATTTGCACAGATATATGCATGTCTACATATATAACGAATGCGATATATATAAATATATGTATGTATAATACATAAATTCATTAGAGAGACATTCGTATAGATGTTTAAAAATTTACCTAAATGATTATGAGTTACATTTGCATTGCGACATTGGATAGCAGAACTCGTTCACGAAAGTAGCAATAGCATCATTATTTGCATGTAATGCCTTATTTGCGTAGATTCTCAGCCAAACGTAATATATTTTTGATAGAAATGTGTAAATGAGGAAACTTTAATTTAAATGCCTTTGCATAGTTAGCTTAAGCAGATATTTCCAACTAACTTGCGAGTTGTCTGAAAGCATTTCTTTAAAAAAAAAAAAACAAATTTAATAAAATACGTTTCCTTCCCCTAATAACGTGAATAAATCTCTGATGCATAAGAGATTATTCTCTTGTCATTGTTGCCCCTTTGCAAAAACTTTCGCAACTATTTCTAAAAACTATTCAAGTTAGAAATACGAGAAAATTTCACAGTTCACTGTATTCGTTGAAATATTAAAATGAACGTGAAGTTTGTCTAAAAGCATTATATGCTAAATTTTGTTTCAAGTTTCGCTCTTTACGCGATGCTATCAGTTATTGCAATCAATAGTGCATTTCTAAGTCTTTTATCACATTTGAAAGCATTTTCGCTTCCACTTGAAACTTCGCCATCGGATGTCTAGAGAAATGCTCTCACAGACGTACGCATGAATATACTTAGTTCTGTGTACTTACGATATGCCAGCAGAATGTGTTTTCTAATTTACGAAATGGAAGAATGCTAGTGTTCGTTTTTTTTGCTGCAGTCGTGATGTCGTGTGTTATGAAATGGGAGTGCAGTCGTCGAAATGGAGTCGTGATGAGTTCATTTTTCAGGCCTTTAGTTATATCTGTAGAGATTGGTAATTATTTTTCAATATTTCAATTAATAATAACTTTTTTATATATGAGATCTGCTCGCGTTTTTTTAGGGAAATTCAAAAATTCATGGACAAACGCTTGATGTTACTTATTTAAAGTGAAGACTATTATGATTCTAGTTGAAAGCTTTATTGGTCCCACATTAATGTTCAAAGAACATAGAAGACATTGAAAGTTCCGCAATCAAATTCTACAACTCAGTTTGGCTTATGGCAATTTTTACGCATCTTTATTTATATCCTTCTTGTTTTTTCCATTTTCTGGCTTTTCGGAAGCGAAAAGATGGAGAAAAGATAAAGCTTAGTTTTTAATGTCTCAAATTTCTTTATTCATTTCACATTCGTTGTCAAAAAGTAGTAATGAAAAAGATTTTATTAAACATTTGAAAATCGATTAGGTTGTCTTTGAAGTTTGCGCTGCGTTTTGTCGCTTATTACCTCATCATTTTCCTTAAAAAAACATGCAAACCGTGTAGACTAGAGTGGTTACCTTATCTAGTGGTGGTAAAGAAAACGAGATGATTAATCTAAATTTTTTAAATTTTATAATGGCTGTGGATAATATTTGTGTCAAAGTACGCAAGTTTCCCTATTGAAGTTTTACGGGTCGTTCTAGTTTTTCAATCGTTTGGAAGCGGTAACTCGACTTCATTTCAGTTGAAGAATCGTATTAAAAAATGTTATGTTCTTGGCTTTGCCTGGAACGGAAGGATAGACGTACAGTCTAACTCATTATCTCATGAAAAGTACACGTTCTTTGCGTTGTTTATGATGTGAATGTGTCCAGCTATGCCAAACTGAATCACTCAATTAGTATATCAGTCTTTTTCGATATTAAAATTGAAAAGCAGATTTAAAATCTATGCCAACTGCAAACTCAAACCTACAGACATACATTTCATATGATAACGATATTAATATGACTGCAAGCCAAGTGGTAAAGCAAATGATTATATGAAGAAACTTTTTCAATATTAAACGTTCAATTCACACACACATTCGAATTTTTAATGAAAAATTGTAATTCGGATTTTTCATAAGATAGATTCATAATAAAAAATTATTTATTTGTTTATTGAAAATGTTATAGCTTTTAAAATTTACTAACAACTTCCCGTAATTTTGGTTATGATGATTGTTAAATGACTTGAAAGAGATAATTCAAGCAATTTTTGACTGAGTATATGTGTGTGTGTGTGTGAAGGAATTCGTTATTCCCTTATTATAGGATAATCTTAGCAAAAGTTTTTAATTAAATTTATTATTTAACGTGTGCATTGTCTATACGTACACAGCTACCTTCTACAGTTAATGTTCTTTCGACGAATATCGAAAAATCAGCCACGCAATAAAAAGAAATTTAAAAAGATCTCGTTAAATATGCTGTAAATTTTAATCTCTTTTACGAATTTCAAAATAAAACGACGTTCGTTGTGCGTTAAATAAAAGTTGCTATGGGAAAGAAGATGGGAAAATGGGAACCTTTAGTCTTAGTTGTATACATAGATTAGTGGATGGCTTTTTAATGAACACACCACTAACCCAACCTCTACCGGCAATCCGAACAATGGAAATGCGTCATCCAGCGGATCGTTTCCCAATTATGCATTGTTCCTTTGTTTGCAGAAAAAATTGATGCTTTTTGGTCCTAAAATGTTTTTGACGACCATTACACAAGAAACAAATCGGAAAATTATATTAGGCTTTCCTCGAATCTTTATCTGATTTTGAACCAACCTGTGCCGAAAATTTTCCAATGAACAAATTTGAATTTTTTTTACAAGGGGAATACTTACCACAGACATTACACAGGCAAACGGGCATAAATAAGTCGATTTAGAATTTGATGCTGATCACTAATATGTACCTGTATATACTTTGTGGGCCCTCTAAAAATTCTTTACCTATGGTATAATTAATTCTGACGAAATATGGTCTTTTGTTCCGTTGTGATTTTGCCTTTCGCATAATTAGTCCTAGCTTAAGCTTTCTTGTATTACAAGAGTTTGTTCCTTTTTCCTTTAAGTTCACTATTCTCTTTATAGGTAACTAGTCCATATGTACAGGAATAGAGTTTCTACTTGTTCACATATGGTTTTGTTGGCAGTTGAAGTAAAAAGAAATATAGAAACTATGGTGTCATTTATGTGATGAACAAATATTGAACGTTAAGTATTTTCTTCAGAGGAACAGACACCAAGTGTGTTTACACATTTCCGTTACGCATCTTATACGTATTGCATATGATATCTAAATATAGTAATTTTGGTGAAAATAACATTAAAATTCTTTCGATGAAAATTGTACCCTACATTACTTGTGGTACAAGAGTATATTAGGTTCGTGCCTATATTATGACCTATGTTTTATTATACCGATCTAAACATGCCTATCCTTTCACCCATTTTTTTCGCTTGTTTTGACGAAATTTCGTACACTGGCGTATTTTGACTGAAGGACAGACGCTGTTGAAAATGATTTGCATCAGAACAATTTTGGAGCACTTTCCATATAACGCGTTATGTTAAAAAAGGTTATATGAAGTAAGATATTTGATGAAGGGCCGCGGTCGAGTATAATGTTTTTACCTGTTTTTTTTGAAGAAATTTTCGGAAGCTATTTGTGTCTTCTTTCTCACATTATGTGGGTAATTAGCTTGACACACAATGTTCAGTTATCAACGTGACTTAAACCATGATCTCAATGGGGAAAAAAATCAAAATTATGCTTGTATGCGTAAGCGAATGATTGCACGAACGTAATAACGAGAATACACACCAAATATTCTTTCCGTTTATTTCCACTAACCAAACAAAAGTTTTTACATCATCTCGAAATCAGTTCCTTTAAGCAAAGAAAACGATATTTTCCAGGCAAACAATAAACTTACAAAGTCGATTGTTATTCAAGTATTACACGACAACATAAATAAAAACACAATGCCGTAAAATTGACTGCATACACAAAGGGATAAATAATTCTTCTCTAAAAGCGAAAGGAATATAAAACTTCGTTGAACAAAACGTAAGAGGAAAAAATTTGACACAATTGTTTAACAAAATAAGATATATGTACCCTTTGGGGTTTTCCTTGTATACACGATGGACGTTTCGTCTTAGATTGCTTTTTCTTCATTTTATCGAGATTAGTTGCGTCCTGAATTATCGAACGTATTTGATATGCTCTTTGACTTTGCTCAGAGCCGCAAGTTGTTCACAAATATATATTAAATTTTCTCTTCCAAGTTTTGTTCATATATTAATAATTTTGTAGCGTTTTCAAGTGATTTTTCAATTTAATAAAAATCAGACGTTAATCGGAAAGGCATTTTTATCAACGAAGAATTGATAAAATTAGTCCAATCTTTAGCAAGCCGTTTTATTTTCACTAATAAAATTCCCCGATCGTGAGGTTCTAGAAATTTTCCGCGTGCTTTTTGCAATACTTTTTCATTTATCATTGTACCATAAGATTAGGATTCAAATATTATCCGCGCCGATTAACACATGAAGTGCTTCGCAGTGTTCATACATATGCCTACATACATATTTATATATCTATTTATAAATATTTGTTTGCATAGCGATTTAACATATTCAGGATCAAAGATCTAACTTGTTTATATGTATTTATGTAGGGTGTCTCGAATTTCCCACAAAGGATACTTTCGTTGTAATTAAAATTTTTGCATTTGTTATTGATTCATAAAGTATACGATATTTAGTTATGTATTAAATAGCATATCGGGCAAATAGGCTGCAAGGCTTTGTCAGAACGTACGTATTTTTTTGTCGCAATTTCCCCAGACCATTTTGAGAGAGCGTTCCATTTCCTCCTTGGCGTCATTCCCAACCACAGTGCCGAGTTGATATTTCCCTCTCTGAGATTGACTCTTTGGCATATTGTTTAAGCTAACTAATTGGCCCAGTCTCCTTGAACTTTCCAATTTTTCTTCCTCTTTACAGTTCATGGCAATAGTGGTGCAAAATTCAATTCTTGCGGGAATTTGGAGAACGTGTAGAAAGCAATTTCGGTTTAATAATTGTGCACTAGGACCCCTTTTGGGCTGGAGTAGAAATCAGCTAGTATTGCTTGCATCTATTGATACTACGACTCTAAATTTGATTTTATAGTTCACTAAAGGCAGTAAATCGAAAATTATTTATAAACAATTTTCGAATGTTTAGAAAACTCTGCAGATGTTACTAAGTGAATTTAACTCGACGAAGGCATCGCAAATATAATTGTGATTAAATCGAATTCGATCGACCTTTTTTTCAAAATCAATCTAAGGAAAGGAGAATTTGGTTAACATCTCAATCTACGAAATTCCAAGTTTTGAAAAACCGTAATTCTCCCTTTCATTGTTTGAGAGAGAATCGATTTAACTACGAAACTATGAAAATTTAAATAAATTTCTCAGTCTTCCATGAACGCGTTGAAAGATTGATATGAAAAGTACCATATAAAGTGCAAGGATTAAATAGGGAAGAAAAATTTTCTTTAGTCAGATACCAGATTCGTAAGAAATATTAACAAACAATCATAACGAATATTAATCGTATCTTTAATTCCATCTCAACGAAATTAATGAAAGTTTCGTTCATCGCATCTCTGTTTTCTGCCTTTTCTTTTGTAACACACTGTACAGAAAATGTTCAACAATTGCTAACAGAATTGAATTACACCAAATTCAGTGTATTGTGATTTTCTTGGTTTACTTGTGTCAGTACATAAAGCACACTTGTTTATTGCAATGGAAGAAGAGTTCGTAAGAGTTTTGTGTTTGTAACTAAGTGCAAGATTTCAGTTTATTCATAAAGAATAACCAGAGAAGCAAGGCTTACATAAAACATCATTCACATACGGTGTTCTGTAAATTTGTAAATTATAAACACAAATACAACTTGGCTCTGTGTAAAATTGTTATTCAATTAACATCATTAACAAGTTGCGGATAATGCATGAACTGTTTGTTTAAAATATCTACACGAAATTACATATTTTGGCCCTTAAAGAGTTTTAACGGTAAGAATATTCTTTCCGGCAAATCGAAAGATGTCTTGCATCCCAATAGCTTTAGCAACCGAGCACCAATACCACGAAATTTGGAGAGGAGGTTTTCTAAAAACCACAATTTTCTCATAACCTTTTGGTGTTATTCGTAGTACCATATATTATGCCGATTCATTGAAATCAGTCACTGGATTAACTCTAAGTTTTCCCATGGATGCGGTAAATTTCAACAACGAAAAACCTTACATTCTTACGTCTTATGATATGGTTCGATTTAATTTGTGTACATTCATCAAAAAACATTTTCAGACTTTGAAGAATTCACTAAAGAACAAGCCCAAGCCGAATATATATATATTTCTTTAAGTTCATTGGTTGCAATTCCTTTTGGGTTTTAATATGGGTTTCAAGATGGTTTTCACTTTTGAGAATGACTTAATTGAATTGAATGCTGATCGTTTTGGATTCATGTTTAATTTTATTATAAAAATTCACTTCCCTGCAGTATAGCATATAAATTTTTATTGATTTCTCCGTTACTTCACAATTTCAATTCCTTTGGCAAGTTGTCCTTATTTGGGCGTAAGAAAATTAAATAGATTCTCCTTTTAGGTCATTACGCAGTTTCTTCTATTTTTAAATAAACTGAACCTCGAATGAAGACTTCAAAGTTTGCAATATGTTTGTTGGAGGATTTTTCGTTCCATTGCGTATTTCATAAGTTAAGATTGCAGTTTCAATAATGACAAGTATGACATTTATATGCGGCGAAGATCGAATCTGGCGTGTACCCACTTAAGAACCCCACAAGACTTTATGTATGTGTACGCATCACAATTAAATTACAACTAACACACTTTATCGCTTTCTACTCCCCAACTCCTCTCCTTGGATAACTTTATCGAAGGTATTTTTACGAAAACATATATCCCCTATGTCGTGACGTTTACCACAATTAATTTAGAATTAACATACCTAGTTTCCCGCATCCTTCTTTCCAAGTCATTTTATGTGATGCCCTATCAAACTAATACACTTAGCTTTTCTCAATCTACTCTCCAAGTTATTTTATTTGATACCCATATCGTTGGGTATTAATCGTCATTCATATCTACCACACCACTACATTGTAGAATGAACCCATTTTTAGACAGATTGTGTTTGAAGAATGAAAAATGCAAAATACTTTCAAACATTCTGTCTTGTTTGTCTTATGGTAAATAGGAATAAAACAACAAAAAAGAGCAATGGGCATGGACGATTCTTTCCATTTATGCCCATAAAGAGTAGAATGTTTCGTAAAGTCAATGCGTAAATTATCAGCCTTCCAACTTTTATAATTTCGGAGTAACGACCAAAAGGCCACATATTTTTGTTAAGAAAAATGGAATTGCGTTTAATTTACGCTCCAATGCGGGTTTCTGCTTTGACCAATTTGGCCCATTTTTAATGCCAAGCTGCGTGCAAAAACTTCCAAAGTTTCTACCAATTTTGAAGTTGATATCTTCATTTTTTGCGACCACGAGAATGGCAACAACACACACCACACAGGCCCAAAGACAGGCAGACATGACTTAGTCAATTCAGAATTTCACGCTGATCAAGAATATACATACTTTATAGGGTCTCTAAAGCTTCCTTTTGGGTACTTTATGAAAAAAGCAAAATGTGGTGGATATAAAAAGCAATAAAAAAAATGTTTGATAAAAAAAGTTAAAAATTATTGTAGTCCTCAACGCTTGGCCGCTAAATGGGTCATTAAGTTGGAAATCGAATTTTAAGTTTAATTTATTTTTTTTTTTTTGAAACTCTTTCAAATTTACTTTCAATAAAATTCGGAAATTCTTTTTTTTCTGCTGTTTATTTTATTCATCTTTATTCATTTATCTGTGGTATCTTTAATATAATTACAGGTATCACGTAGATACGACTTCAGTTTTATGAAAGGAAATCGATTCAATTCTGCGGTTTTAGTTTTGTATTTTAAATAAGAAAAGCAGAGGTGATCGACATATTTTTTTACATCTTCTTTCGAGTATTCGTTTATTTGGGACATTGTTTTGCTTAAGAAGAAGAATAGTCGACCACAACTTGTGTTGTTATATAGACATGTGTATATATTGTATGTACAACAGACAATGATATTTTGTTTATGGCTTTAATGTTTTGTGTACACACGCACACACGTATACATATACATAATGTACGTATGTTTTCCTATAAACCTAAGATTATTTTGTATATGTTGCATGTGTAGATATGTTCTATCTATGTGATGTTCGGCGGAACAATTTTCTATATGTTGTCTATTTCTAAGCTAAAGTATTTTATATCATATACGTACGCCGTAAATTTTTTTGTCAGAGATAGACTCTCGCTTGTCAACTACAAATTAAAATATTTACCCTTTACTTTTTATAAAAGAGTTATCCTAGTTCTGGGACAATGTAGGTATGTGACTCATATCAAATCTTTCTAGGGTATAAACAATCAGTTACGTTTTCTTGTGGTAGGTTTCTTTCGTTCGATTTCTAACAAAAATATTGCAGAAAATCATCATTTTTAGAAATTGTTCTTACAATTGGCTTTTGGCCAAACGGGGCTTATACAAATTCAGTCGAAGTAAACATACAATTTCAAATTTAAAGGTGCCTCTGTTATGTTGTTGTTGGATAAATGTTTTTTGTTAAAGAGGAAGAATTGCGCGGAAAAGAAAAACTAATACCGCGAAAGTGAATTTATTGTTCCGTAGTCCAATTAAAAAATTCGCCCTAATAGACGTTTGATTGGTAGACGTAATTGGACGGTTGCACTTTGCAGTGCAGTGCGTAAGATAACCCAGACCTTGCTCGAGGAGAAGTAATCTTTTATGATCTCAAATTTCGATATGCCATATATGTCTGTTAGTTAATCACTTTGAACATTTCTATTAGCATGACAGGCTCGTGCTGGAAATTTCTCATGCATTCGAAATATCTTTGAAACGGCTCTACGACGTTCGTCTAAAAATCAAGTTTTTATCCATTTAAAATTTCGTCTTCACCACAATGATTTTCTGATTGCTTAGAGAGTGTTTAAGTTAATGCAAAAACACGAAAGGAAAACCAGACGGTGAGGCCATTTATTCATTAACTGTAGTACGTTACCATTAAGTCACATTGAAAATGAGCGAACTATCCATACATAATATTAAGACTAGAGGAGCTTCTGGTAGGTTAGGCTCCAACCTTACGTTCTAAGTTAAGCATTTTTTTAATTTTTCAAGAACATGAACTGAAGGACTCACCTTACGTTTCGCATAATAAAGAACAGTACGACTCTCAACTATTTGATATAAAGATATACATTTCTCGAGATCGTATATATTTGCAGGAAATGATGTAACAAAATCAACAAAATTTAATTGAAGTTCATAACTAATGTAGTTCTCAGTTCGATTGCACACATATGCACTCGTATGTAACAACTGCAATGTAATGCGGGCAACATAGCAATGAATGAAAATAAATTTCAACCTGAATATTTCCGAGAACTTTTGAATTTCTTTCTTTGAATTTCTTTTATTCACGTTCCTTATGTTGCTATGTATCGTAATCGTTTATTGATTCTTTTTTTTTTTTTTGAATGCCTTGCAGCAGCACATCTCTTATCAAATAGCTTATTTTGTGTTTATAGTTTAATATATAAATTTGCCAAGCAAACTAAAACTAATTGAACGTTTAGTTTACATTCATTTTGCCCTAAAATATTTCGAAAGTTGCATAGAAATATCAGCATCTGTTTGCCTATTCGCTACATTCAGTCGAAGTAGGCAGTACTCTCACGATTAAAGGCTTAAATTACAAAATTGTAGAAAAGATCGTCGATTGAAAGTACGAGAAGGTTTAAAGCGAACAGCTTCTGCTTCAAAGAAAAGACTTTTTTCCAAGCCTAAGGCTTAAATGCTATGAGATTATAACACAGAATGAATATCAACTAGAACGAACCAGCAAAGCAATCTATAGGTTTAAAGTATTAAAAGCTACTGCAAGTGGTCTGCCGGAATAAGATTCAAATTCGGAACTCCTAGCTTACCAGTCCCGAGTCTTAACCCCTCGGCTATATAGTCGCCCATAAAAACTGTAAAAGTGCACAGGAAACAGAATCTGATTTCAATTATTTTTAACAATTCAAGGAACTCACAACTTGTCTTTATTTTTTTGAAACAATAATTAATAAATTTTTTATTGTTATCTCTGATCAGTGTGCATTAAACTAGTTTATAATTCTCTTAGCTAACATTTTCTTTCAGGCATTTTCGTTACTGACAGCAGTGACGACTACTAATGTAACAATTAAATTATTATAAAAAGAAATAATGACATTTCTATGTGAAGAGAAAAACACATTTATCAACAAATTCATCATAAAGACTCCACTAACCTGTTGGCTAATGAACGCGTTGATGTTGTCATATTAAAATCGTAAGATAGGCTGGCGAGAAGGAAAAAAGCGTTTCTTTAAACCGTCTCCACATAAAGATGCTTCAACATAACCAACTAAACTAATATGTTATATTACATTAACCATCATTTACGGTAGGTAATCAAAGGGAATTGTTTCCGTTAGTATGTCTTGGGTAATAACAAATGTAGTTCTTGTTGTTGCAAAAATGTACAAGACATTGCGTGTTATTCTGCGAAATCGAAGTAAACTAAGACGAACCTTTTGGAAGCGGTAAAAAGAAAAAACGAAAATCAAAAAACAATCCGGAGGAAATCGTGAAATTTTAAAATTGAAAGATGAGTAACCAGTAAACATTACGACTTCATTAGAAGAACGTCAGATTGATTTTTAAATTTTCTTACATAAATTTCAACCTTTAAAGGAAGCGCGTCTATTGCGCGTTATAACTTACTATTATTTTTTACCTTATTTTTCTTTGTTATAGAAAACTTGAAACAAATACAATTTCCATTTTTTATGAGTTTAGTTTAAATGAATGCCGGTCGTAGCATATCTGTCCGCGACAGTACTCGCTGTCAGAACAATTCAGCCTTTTTTCTCTTGTTGTTCCTGTTTCCATTCATTCATTGTTCTTGGAAAGGATTGCAAACAAAAATTTCGTGAATTGTAAACTTGTAAGACAATGTAAAATATTAATAATCAAAAATGTATGGCATACATTTGGGATAAATCTCTCTCATAGCATAATGTAAGGAAAAACAATCAATTGTTTTACGTTTATTGAAAGGGAATCGAACGAAATGAAATGTTACTTTTCGGCTTAAATTAATGATTAAAACTTGAAATATAAAAGAAAAAAATTTTTATCCAATAATTTTGCAAAACAAAGAAGATAAAGAGATACAGAGGCGGCAAATGAATTCAATTATTTTATGTAAGAATTTCACTCGGTCAATATCTAAGAGAGATTGTATGTAAGTCGATAAGGGACTGAGTAAAATTGTGATTTAATTATTTCGAAGCATGGCTTTTAAGCTCAATTCAACTTTAAGTTGGCTACACTAATGCGTGCACAATGCATTTTTCTAGGCACTTTGAATAGGTGAAGTTCTGTGTTCAAGAACTAAATAAAACAACAAAGAAGCGATTAAATTGACTAAGCTGGGTGAAGACTGAGACATTTACGCTACTTACCTAAAAGCTCCATTTTTGCATGCCCATTGTTTGAAAGGAAGATAAATGCGTCCTGTCTACTTCAAATTTTCTTTTTCGAAACGTTCAGGATTTATGGTTAATAAATCAATATATTTCAAATTTTATATATAATCTTTTATATGAAAGAAACCGCATTGTTGCCATTGAAAATTTAAATTTAAAAATATTTATATTTGTTTCGAATCTCCGACCCTTAACATCCTGGAAATAATGTATTCTTCTCTATCACCACATCACTCTTTTACTCTTTCACGCATTCACCCGTTGCCAATAGTTTGTTTTACAAAGTAAAAGCACAACTGGGCCTTGCATTGTTTTAGTGTATTTTGGTTTGATTTTCTCTATACAAAGTTGCAAAGATTATGCATTGAAATAAAACCTTTTCTTACAGTGTAGCAAGCAACTTTCCAACGCACTTCCAATAAGTTTGAAAGCTCAGAGAATATTTGTAAACAGCAACCTGTATGAGTTTGATGATTTTAACCAAATGATTTTAGAAAAATACACATAATACAACTGCGTCTTGGCTCTCGATATAATAAAAACTTTAGTTTATTAGTGAGTTTCGTGAGTTTCTAGCCGTAAAGGCGAAGTGGGTTAACTCGTAGCAGAAAAGTATGTTTGTTTTCTTAGACAAGGTGTGTGTTACTGTCAATTAAAATCCAATTGGATGTTCTTAAAAAAACAAAACACAAAAAAAAAAAAAAGAAAGTTTAACAAAATTAAAAAAAAAAAACAAATTAAAAACGCAATAAAAAAAAATTATTTAAGAAAAGTTTAATGCATATAAAATAAATTAAGAGAAAATTAATAACAAAGAAAGACGAAACAAAAACGAATGTGCTGATCTTTAGATATAATTTCTTTTGGTTGTTAAACAAAAAAAATAAAAAAAAAGCTTTATAAATAAAAACAGTCTTCCGAAATCTTCGAAAGACGAAAAGATAAAAGCAATTCTTAGACGTATAGAAGGAAAAGTGAAAACATTTCTTTTTCTTTTGTTTTCTACGATAAACAAGACCTAACCGAGCTAACCGAGATTGGCTGAGAAGAGAACCTAATTTAAAAATATTTAATCCAATAAATATAATAATTTCCTAAACGAATAAGAAATAAATAAATGGATGCAAAATACTAACACTATGTAAGTATGTTTGCGTATGCATGTATGTGCAAGTACAAGTGATATAAACCGTTTGTGAAACGTGTGAACGAATGCTTCAGCAGAGACTTCTTCATATATTTGTACTTCTTGTACATGTTATTCCCTATTGTTGTTCTTCGCGACTTCTATTAAAATGCGTGAGAATCTTGGTGTTGTGTTTCGTTCTTGTTGTGTTGTTAGTGCATAAATAATTGATTCGAAATTACTTATGTTACAATAACAATTTAACAGTATTGTTTTTACTATGGATAAGTTTGTCTCAGAAGACCGAGGGTCTGTCATTTTTATTATTTCGTTTGCAACATTCACAATAGAATATATATCGTGGATTTAGTAGAGTATGCATGAAGTAGCCTTACGAGATGTGAAAATTCACTCATTGCATTTATTCTCTTTGCACTCTTATATAATGCCATCTGTGGCTGATTAACACTTATAGATGTCATTACAATGTCAATATTTTTGAGACCAATTAGTATACATAGATAAAAGCGACTATGGCTTTGGCTTAGTATCTTATATCTATAATTAAAAACTCGAAAAAGCAAGCCCAGACTTGTTCCTCTTTGATTGTTCCCATAAAATTCAAAAAACAATTTCCATTTACAGCCTCATTCGTTCAATATGCCGATAAGAGATTCATAATAAGGTCGGAAGCATGTCGCGCATGGAGTCCTACAGAATATTTTTTATAAAAGTGGGCTCCATAACAGGCCTTTAGTTAGATTTTCCTTTGAATTTTGGTAAATTGATTGCAGAGGTAATATAAGCGATGGGTGTGCAAGATTCGCCTTAGAGCACATTTTCTACTGCATTTTATGGCATAATTTGAGATTCTTGAGAAAGTAGAAAAATATCGAATAATTTTATTTACATTACTGTAATTCAATAGTTAAGGAACTTACTTGGCCCAATAAGGAAGTAGTAAATAAAAACGTCTTATGACTTAGAACGCTTGCGTACTTTTAGTTTTAATATAAATGGAGTTTTGAAATTGTTGCAAATGTTGCAATTGGATGCCTTAATTTTTCAGCACGAAGCCTTAACAGCAGATATCTATTGAAAGCACATAAGGCAATACAAGCGCATGCAGACAATTACTGATCAATTTTTTTAAGATTCTTATAAAGCAACCGCGTCTTTTTTTACTCTCTCTTCACTCTACTTATTGTAATTGAATCTCTGGCGAGATACGGTCATACGGATGGCGTTCATTCGTCCTACCGTTTTTTCATTTCCTTCGCCAATCGTGAAATAAAGCCGTGGCCAGAAACGAGTGTTACTGAAACATTACCCATAAACCTTATTAGTATTTGAGAAAGTATTCGAAATGGGCCGTCTAGCTTAGTTGGAGACTATCTCCTCAATTCGGGAAATTTTAAAGAAATAATGCATAAACGCTTGCTATTAATTAAAAATGCGATGAAAAGGATCGTACGTATTTTGCTCCTTCTTATCAAAATGGTTACATTTTTTTCGAAAACGTAAAACTTTGAAATTATTGACTCCGATAGCTTGTCAAAGTGCTTTCATTTTCTTGCCAATTTTTAACTCTTCATTTATAAAGCGAACCGAGCTCCGAATGTTTCCAATTCCTATAATAACAATGATGGCAGATTTAATCGTAAAACTAGTTAAGGCATTTTCGTTTAACGATAACGATAACTTGAGTGATAGGTGTTAGATTTCACGTATAAAAAATGTCCTATTAGTTGTTACACTGAATCTTAAAGTCTAAAGGAACTAATAATTTCCTGACTAAGCGGATTATGCACTACGTACGTTGGTAAAACGTTCACAAGATTTCTTGTACATTTTTGTGCATCTGCACCTAAGTTTCTTATATTCATTCACAGCCACATATCCACAAAATATTCCAAATTTTGTCATTGTGTGCTTGGGAAAAGCCGGAAAGCAACTATGAGGGTTTCTCTACTTAATTGTGCATAGGAGCAATATATACTCTTCGTCCTTCTTCTCTTGGAAACCCAATAACTTATAACAAGCAGCAATTTTCCAATTTGTTCGAAATTTAAAATAAAAATTGTCGCAGTCACGCTCAATTTCGCATTAGCTTGTTGTTGTGCATCTAAAAATGTCTTCAAGCAAAATGGAAAAAAACCACGAACGAAAAAATATTTCACTCGAGCATTCGTTATCATATTACCGGAATTTTCATCTATGCGACACGATTTGCGCTGACATAATTTTCACTTTCACTTCACGTTTCAAAGCAAAACCACATCATCCGCCAAGAGATTGAAGTCATATGACGCAATATTATTATACTATAAAAATGTGCTAAGCTCTTTAACTATAAAACTGCATATAGGATAAGTAGCAAAGCTGTCAATTTGTTGAAAAGCATCAAAACGAGAAAACAAAAGCAACTATCCGAATGTCTGTTGCTTCGAAGGCACAATGGATGTGAAAAAAAAGTTGGCGGGAAAAAAGCTATAAACAATAATTTATGAAATTCTAGTGTTTTGACAGTAACAGCAACAAAAACATTTCTGTCTTTTCTTCTATTTATACCTGTTTTTAATACCTTTGAGGAACGTCATTATGTTAATGCATTTTTTGTAAAGTTTTTTTATTTATTTACTTTTTTTTTGCCTCCTCTATAAAAGAAAAACTCATCTATAGAATACGTTGACAAAGTACTAACACTAATAATCCTTTTATAATGTTTTACGCCATTATTGCTATTGCTACTGCTGCCGATGCTATTGCTATTGCTGCAGCAGCATTGTTGTCGTTGTTAATTAGCATCTTGTAAACTTTTTGTTGTTGTCGTGTTGGTTCGCTGACAACAAAGTCTCTAGCGAATAATGCGTGTGTGACAAACGCTTGTCTACGTAAAAAGACAAAAACAAAATATCTGACAATTTTTGCGTGTGTGTTCACTAACAACAAGTGATAGCAGAGGCGTTCAAAAGGTATAACGAGCGTATAAAGTGAAAAAAACAACATTACAAGAGTAAGAAAGTAAAGTAAGAAAATCGAATGACTTATCGCAGCAACTATCAACTTGAGTTGGACACGCAAATAGTGATTCCTTTAAATGATTTATGAAAAAAATTTTACAGATTTATGGATTATTCGCAACATGTATGTCTTTAATCTTTATCTGTTTATTTGGGTAAATCCTGATAGCTAGTTGATGTTATTGCTTGTTATTGGTTCCTAATGTTATTGTATAATAAACTCTGTCTAAGCTATTAGTGTGAAGCATAGCAAAAAAAATACAATCAAAAACAGATTTTTCTGACATAAACAAAAAACAACAAAAAGAAAAGAGAAACAAAGAAAGCAATAGAACACACGGATTACTGTTGATTACTTAAGAACACAAATGCAAAGCCCCAATGTAGCCAAGCGGTGTCAACAAGTCAAGGTAGATATAATCTACAAATTCCTACAACTTATGTTAAACGTAATCAAAATCTTCTTTAATCCTCTTATTAATATAGAGAAATATTCGGAACAAAGCTTGAAAATATATTACAAGCCTAGGAGCCTTTCCTGTTGCGTACAAAAGTTGCGAAGCATTCGCGAATGCTTGTTCGATGAATTTGACGCCGTCGGGAAATATTTGTACTAGGTTTTAATCAGCACTTCTTACTTCTTACGAAAGATGAAACATTTTCCGTTCAAAGCAAAGATCTTTGCTCGCAGATTTCAGAATATCTGTCGACTAAGCATTACAAGTTGTCTGTCCATTGAGCGAATGGCTGATTCCCACTCTGTATGTATACATTCTTCACCGTGTGGATGAAGTCATAAACGGATGTACGCAAAATATAGAGAGATTTAAGATGGACCTGCATTTTATTATATCAATCACCATCCATCCGACAAAGGAGAGGAAGCAACGCTTCCCGTGTTTAATTTTTTTGACGCAAAACTCAATCGCCAATTCTTCGTTCATTACTTACCCAATATGTCTACAAGCTTCGTCTGATTAAACCGTCAAGGCAGATGCAGGGCGGACGCTAAACACCTAAAGACAATATGACAAATGCTTACAACAAAACGATGCCATCTCTTTGCCATTTTATACAACCGGCAAGTCCGCCCAATGTATTGCAATTTTGGGTACATCTTAATAAAATCCTATTAAAAAAGTATTAGATCGGGTCATTTACAAACGGATAAATGTATGTCCACATGGAACCAATGCTTACGGCGCGACAAGTTGATTGTAGCATTTTTACAGGCTTTGCTGAAACTTTATTATTTCAAAACTGAAAATATTTGTTTTGGTTTTGTGTGTTATGAAAATAATCTCGTATAAATTTTAACAAATTATTCATGACTTTAACACTTTCATGCGAAATAACACGATTTTTCCATTTATGTTCATTTCTGTATGAATGTTTGCTTTTGTTTTTGTGGAGATTACGTTACGTTTGCTTCCTCTCTATTTTTTAAGCTCTATTTGGTTTAATTTAGAATTTTGCATTCTACGCCGGCATTATGCCTGAAAAATCATGGCAATCTTGATGTATGTGTGCTATCGCATACATATGTACATATATATATGTCTGTGACCAAGGATTTGTATTTGACTACTAGGATCCCTGAGGGTTTGTGATGGCTACTATTATCGTTATTTGCATAACAAATTGAATGTAAGAGTTCTCTGATTTACAAGCGGAAATATTCGAATTGCAAAGAAAACTTTGTACAACAACTTCCCTTCGAGAATGATTGTTACATATGTGATTAAAATAAAAAATTAAATTGGAACACGATGTTCGCCTTAGAACAAATTCTTATAAACTAAGATGTTTTTGCTTAATATTTGTACCAAATGAACGAATTCTTGCTGTGGGTTAAAAAAATAAGAATTTTTCTATTTTTTGTGCGATTTTTCATTTAAAATGAGTTCACGTTTTCTATTCTATCTTGCCTTTCTTTCTATCTTGCCTATTAGTCGATAGACTGAATTTTACACTGACCACGAATGCACATTTTTAGTACTCTGCGGCATCTATTTCTCTAGACTACAATAATGCGGAATAAGGTTAAGCAGAGCTTTTTATATTTCGTTTTATCCAATTGTGCACTTTTGTGTGATTGTGCAGAAGGAAATGTTAAGCATATATAGATAAGCGAAATAGAGTAAGGATTTGAAAACAAAGAAAATTGAGCATAACATAAATGAACGAGACTGCAAAAGATGAAACATGCGAAGAGCTGCTAACTGAGAATTTGAAATTTATAAAAAAAAAGAATGTCAGCCTTAAAAGTCAGTCCTTTTGTGCCAAGAGTTTTTAGTCATGCACCGAAGTTTTCAAAAAAACGCAAACCAAATCCCCCTGCAAAATCGGAATATTTGTTAAATCAGATCCATTGAATCAAAACAATGAAATAGTGTAGAGTGATGTATGTAAGAACTTCAATTTATTTGTTTTTTCCTTTAGAGAGTGCCGAGAGGGCAAGTTTAATGGCGATAGGCAATCGGAGTCGGACTTTTCAATTTACTGCTCAATATAAATTCACACTTCCGGCTCCGAAACTGCATCATGGCGGCATCGATTGTAAAAGTGAAGTATAGCGTTTATCGATACGTCTTATGTATGCGTGGTGAACGGTAATGAAAATCTGCAACGAAATTTTATTGACAATTCGAACAAATTAATTAATTCTCTTAATTTAAGAATTTTGACTTTCAAAGTCAGTTCATAGCGTTACATGATGTTTGAAGAGTTGCTCGTTCAATGCTACCCATCATTTACTTAAATTATTGTATACACTATTAACTCTCTCTCCTCAACCATTTTCAAAGTTTTTATAGTTTACCACCTTACGGTTGCTTTGAATATAGTTATAACCGTAACAGCGCAAGAGCAACAAACGAATTAACGATGACTTGCAAAGAGACGAAAAAAACATTTTAAATCACTGTCAACCATACGTGAACGTTATGGTTCGTTGCATATGCTATAGCAATTACAGTTGCTAAGCCTGATGTCTACACACATCGATCAATAAGTCCCGGGAACAAGTAAGAAAAGTATTCGATTTAATTCATCAACATAAAGAGTAGTACGATCCAATCGAATGCTTGCCGCAAGCACATCCTTATTTGGTCGATAGCTTTTTCTCCTAAAGAATTCTATTAATATTTTTAGATGATTGAGCCGATATCACTTCAATTCATGCAATTGGAGCTATCGACATACGACATGGTAAACAAACGAGTTATTCCTTCCGGAAAATTTCATTCAAAATACTTATTATACTTCTTTTAGTTGTCATAGAGCTGTCAGCTATATCTTGCTACTTTGCCATTCGATTATAAAGAACAATTTTTATGATTTTCTTCATGGTTGCTGACGGAGACGTTTCCACCGGTGGGCCTTCGCTTGACGCGTTCAGTATCGTCTGTACGATCTGCAAACAATTGGAAAGTTGTTGTTTCCAGCAGGGATGAGTTGCCATAATACTTTTCAAGACAATGCGGAGTGTCAATGGTGTTTTGTTACATGAGTGATTAACAATGAATTAAGACGCGCAATTTGTATTTTTCCCTTGTTTCGAAACTCAAGCTGTTAGGGCCACTGAAAGTGATGGATACTTCGTTTGAAGATTCCAAATATTCGCTTGACTGTTAAAGATGATATTTACGTTCCGGGAGTTATTGACCGAAGTGTTATTCGTAGTGTAAAGTTGTAAAACCTTTAGCAGCGACCGCCCCTTCCACTCCGTTTCTTGTAGGAAGGAAGAAAGAGAAAAAGATATTTTTTATTTCATTTGTTATACTTCACAAACTTCTCCCTCTGCCAATTGTTCATGTTATTATACAAACCGAAGATTTTAGAATGATTGCTGTGACTTTCTATTCTAAACGTGTGCAAGCACTGTGATAACATTTTTACAAATGGCTATGTAGAATTTTATAGCAGTTACGCGCCCATCAATCATGGAATTTCGATTCAGCAAAAGCCATCTTTTCTATTTTTATATTGATGGCCGCGTGATGATGTGCGTGCAATATAGTAAGTCATTGCGCTTCCTTTCGTAGTAGCCTTAAAAACTATTAGAGCTATGACAAAGAACAAAACAGCTTACGAATCATTAGTTAAATGAGTATTTGCTTTTTGAAGGCAAATATTTGTTGCTAATTAATGAATGTAATCGTCCAAACACTGATGATAGCGCAAATCCTACTCTGCGAAATGAAACAGAGACCATAGGAAACATCCCTAAATGTTGAAAGTTAAATGAATGATTGTAAGGTAAAAGTCTCGTAAAGATAACAATAAAATATGCGAGAGACATGTTGTTTAAATGCTCACATAGTTCGTTATACTTTAGATGTTAACTGAAATCTTTGACGCACACTTGTCAGTAAACGATCAAAAAAACAAACAACGGGATGTTTTCGTGCGTATATGGTGTTAATTCAACTTCAATCGTTAACATCACTTAATAGATCATCGACAGTATGAACTTAGACCTAAGTTATTGAATGGACCTATTACTCAACAATTCCTTGATTGCACTTAAAGAACAGACTTCCTGAATCAGGTTAGTTTGTCTATTTTTTTCATCTAACGGATTTTTCGTCAAAAAACTGTCCATGTCAGGATACCTAATAAAAACACATTTGGACACAGATCAGACATGCAGACAAGGAAGCTTAGATCGAGTCTGAAAATGATCCGAATTCGGCCGGTACAAAAAAAATTGAACAGCGCTTGCGGGTGTCACATACCGCTACCCAAACATAGAATGCGTTGCACCAGCGGTTGTGTACGGCTTATCCACATAAAAAAAAAGGAAATAAAAATAATAAGTATACGTTAGTGCGTGACATCAACGAGAAAGAAAAATTTAATTAAACGACACTACTCTATGATAATTGCGTGGTAATGTGTCATATAGTAGTTTAGTTACACTATACATAAGAAAAACTTAGAAAATTAGGACATGTCCGGGAAACAAAATCGGAGAAAGTGGAAATTGCTAAACTCCTTACGATCTTTGATGATAATTGCACTGAACAAGACTGAAGGAACAATTTCTAATTCGAGGTAATCGACAAATAACCCTTTTAATCATGGATAACAGCAATTGTTACGGCGAAGAATAAAAAACGTGCTGTAGAATGTTATTACTAAGCTTGCTAACGATTAAATGATTCTAAGGTGGTGTACATAGCAAGAAGAGAATAGAAGCAACCTTTCCAAACGTATTATCAAAGCAAAAATTACAAATGTTTATCATATTTTCGGACAGACAAAAATACGCCTCTATCCTGCTGGTCACTATTTCCTAGTTAAAAATATAAGGGAAGTTGAAATTTTTTGTAAATTTTCTTGTTTAGTCTCAAAAGCGGATCTTTAGAGTCCCTTCGCAATTTTCTGTTTTGCTGTGTCGTTATTACAACGGGCGATCGCCATTACTACTGAGCTGCCTGTATAATCAGCCTTTTATTTTCTAGCCTTTGGTTTTGGTTATTGTTTACACAAGTTTTGGTATCCCTGACATAATTTAAAAGCATTAATAATTTAATGTATAAGAATTTTTCTATACACACAGGCTATCCTTTGCAATACAATGTTTTCAAAATCTGTTTAGTATTAAAAATTTTTCTATAAATATATTTAATGATAAATGAGCTCAATTTAAGAACTGCCGATCAAATAACAATATAATGTATGAGAGCTTTGTTGATATTATGCTCAAATTCTGTTAAAATGGAAAATGTTGTCATAGTAATTTAAAAATTTCAAATTAAAATTTTCTTTAAAAGTCATTTACATATAAAATTTCCAATCGGTTATATTATTATCATTAAAAAGAAACCATAGCAATTCTACTATTCCAATAACATAAATTGTGAAATATTAAACTGAAACCAACAGCATACTGTAGATGAGACGAGGTTTAAGAGAAGCGAATTTGCTTGATATTATCGTCGTCATCATCAGCATCATCTGCATCGTCGTTGTCATCGATTAAAACTTCCAGTTGAGTGCGATGGAAATGATTTCAATCAATATCAACTTGCAATGCAAATGTAAATTATAACTGTGTTACGGTGTGTATGTGTTTTGCCACTCATCTGTTGCTGGTTCGGTGTTATAAACCTTCAGCTGCTAAATAAAAAACTCTTTACACAGGCAAAGTAAAGCGTGGTAAAAAATTTAGTCAATCTGTTCAACTCGAAAGAAGACTTATAAAGTACTTGTTGTGGGCATTTTTTTTTTTTTCGGTTTTAATTTTCTTCAAATGTTTGTTAAATTTAAGCCGTATAATTAATTAGCGATAATTAATGTTTCTTTGTTTTATATTCAATTTTGAGTTTTATCACGCAATTAGGTCAAGTCTATCTAGGCGAAAAAGCGGTTTGCATGCTTAACCATTGACCAGCGAAGGAAAGTGTTTAAAATGAAATGGCAATAGAGAAAAAGAAAATGGAAAAAATTGAAAATGAAAAAGCAAAATAAAAAATTTCAAAACTAAGTCATGGCAGCAAATACTTGTGCGCATGCAACTATAATGGGTGTACATTGAGCATATTTTACAACCTTGTTATTACGGTGTTATGGCACCCGCTGATGGTTGATTGAGTTAAACTTACTGAATATAGGAAAGCAGAGCTTAAATTACCAGCATGGTTTTGGAATAAAACTATATAGATATCGCATGTTTTTCCTTTTTTTTTTTTATCTCTTCTTTGCAATAAAGATATACAATTAAGGAAAGTAACAGGAGGAGGAGTAGAGAAAAATATTGCATTTTCCTAAGAAATAGATAAATCAAAAATTATGGCTTTTGTAATATCGTTTTGTTCACGTCGACGATTTATAATTTAAAAAAAAATTTCACGTAATGTTATGCTGAAGACATGAATTTATTGAGAGAAGACAATAAAGTTTTCATCACATCGTTACGCAGAAAGTCGTTCTGTATCTTGGCTACAAAAAGGCTTTCCTTAGGCCTTTTATGTGGAAAAAAATTATAAACCGGAAAACCACTACAAAATTTTCGGTAAATAAACCCTTTCTTATCGGTTGAAATAATCTCTTAAACTGTTAAGGATAAATATTGGATAGCCAAAAAAAAAAAAAAATGATTTCCCAGTAGAGGGATAGTCAAAGTGTTAAACGCCTATAACACAACTCGCATTACAAAAAAAAATATAAACGCTATAGTGATGCATTGTCGTGTGTTAAAAATTGTAACTTGTACAAGATGCACAGACGGACAGACATGCTTAGAATCGTTTTCTATATCGATTGATATTATAAAAGGTAGGTCTAGCCCAATGTATTTCGCACACACTGTAGTATATTCTTGTAACACAATTGGTCTTAAGTGTAACGGGTACCTATTCTTTAGACGAAAACTGGATTTTTCCATTCAAATACCTGTCAATCACTCAAAAATCAATTCTTCTAAAAAAATCCTAAGCGTTTCTCTAGGTACAGATGTGTGAATTAAATTTTCTTTCTTTTTCATGCTCGGGGCGGCAGACACCTTCACTGTTAAGCATTTCCCGCAAGAATGGCTCCAACGTTGCATATTAATGTTTTCCAAAAATAAATTTTTTCTAATATAATACTTATCTGTAGGATTAATACTTTAACCTGTTGCAGTTGTGCCTATCCTTGTGGAGGATAAAGTTTTTGTCGAAAATTACATCCTCTACGCACCAATTTTGTAAATTTTTAAATGGCATCTCTAGATATTCATTGAAGAATTTGTGGTTGCTGGATTCTTCTGGATTCTCGATCAGTTTCTCAGCTTGTTGCACAGACCGACCGCTCTTTATCTACAAACTGATTATTTTACATCACATCTGAACCGTATGGTTCCAACAACTCATGATTTCTTGCTGAAGACTTGCACACCTCTTCACATTTCTTAGTTAATCTGATTGCGCAACACGTTGTTGTTTCCTAACCTAGACATTTTGCAATTTCTAATAACCGGTCTTCAAGTTGATCTTTGTATCAACCGTATCTTTTTTATAGCTTGACATTTGAAGGCTTATTATTCTTTTTCATTGTTTTTAAAATTTTTTTATTTTTCTTTCTGTATAACTTTTTTTAAAATATTTGCAATACATTTTTTCTCCACAGATTTTAAATGTCTTTTTTACTTGTTTTTGAAAACGGTAAGTAAATTGTAGTTTTTATTACATATAAATATCGTTGTTATTTATTATGTATTATATTATGTAATTTTAGCAAAATTAAATCTCACATACATTAGTTTTAATAGAGTAAAATTACAAAATTTAGTCATTAAATATGGTTTTCATTAAATTCCCAAAATATTACAAAATCATGAGAAATTTTAAGCGCATTCAAGATTTCATATAAAATATTGTAACCAAAAACACCTCAACAAAAGACAGATACACAATGGAGAGACAGGCATTCAGGCATTCAACAACATGCAATGTTGATATGGAACATGCATGGGAATCATCTTCTGCCATATGAAGAAAGAATGAAACCAAACAAAAACAAAAAAAGAACGTTTGCATTAAAAATACAAAAGCCATAGCAGAAATTTATGTTAATAACATACATTTATATATCACTTTTATGATTATTCATAAAACACAACAACGTGTATGCGTCACAGTCGTTTCTTCGTCTTGTTTTTATTTTCGCTTTTATTTTTTGTATATAAAACCAACAAACACGAAAGAACCCAAAGGGAAATAAGAAGGGCGGGAAATATGCTATAAATATAGAATTCTATCTTAACAAAAATACATACAACAATAAAAAGTCAACTTCCGTTTTCCGGTGCCAGGAATTCTACACAAGACTGCTGTTAAAGCATATATGTGCATACATCAGAAGGAGAAAACTTAAAGGCAAGATTTTTAAAAAAGAATTTTTTGCTTGAAAACGAATTTGTTGCGGATGCTGCTATAAGAAGAATAAGAGAAAGTTTTAATTCGAAAAAATTGTAAACTTCTCTTTAAAGCGCAAGCTAGCTCCTAATATTGCACACACTTTGCTAACACACTGTTCAACATGAGAAACGCTGGTGCAAGGCAAGCTTGCGAGTCTTGTTAAATGCCGCCTTTATCGTAACTATTAAATTTACTTTTGAATCCTCGATTATTAAGGCATCGTTGAAAAATCATCAGGTTTGAGATCAATTTTTCATCATTGCTCGTTTCATGTTGTAAACCTAAAAATCGCTTCTCAAAATCTTAATACTTGCGTTATTTCTCTCCATTCAGTGACGGGTACCGTGGGAGCATAATTTGTGCAGTTTGTTTATATTCTTGTAGGTAATAACGATCTGATGTCTATATTCTTGTAGGTAATAACGATACACAGAGCTTGGATCATCTGAATTGTCTTTCCCAGCTTTTCGAAGTACTTGTTTTTATATATATGAAGATATTTGATGATAATATTAATATAAAAAATTCAAAGCCAATTGGGTTTTTAACGGAAAAATTTTAAGCAAAATTTCTGAAAAGGCTTACGAAAAACCGCATCTTGCATATAGATTGCGACTTCTCCAATCGTTTTCCAAATACAAAGTAGTCGCCAAAACTCGTTACTTACGATCGTGTTTAGATTTCCTTCTATGATTCACCAATTTCCAACCTAGTTCCTAATGCTTATAACATTTTTTAAGTAGCAAAAGGGGGACTCCAAATCAATTTTCATGTTTTTAAAGAAGAAGAAAACTATGTTTATTTGATGTGCAATCAAAATGGGAATAAATTCCCCACCACGTAATCTTTGCAATTCACTAAAAAACCTTTTTTAAATTTATCCGATGCTTTCAAAACTTAGAAATATTTGCCAGACTTCTCGAAAAGCACATACGCAGTCTTACTTAATAGTAAGAAAGGAAGAATCGGTTCAGACAGGCCTCTCTCTTTCTCTCTCTCTCTCTCTTTCTTTCTTTCTGTCCACTGACATATAATAATAACGTCTACGGAACTTTGTTTGGAAGAAGAAGCTTGATCACTGTGATCAGTCCAAAATCAGTTCCAATATCAGCAACATCAGGTCTCTTGCAATAAGGATGCGCCGCTCGTAATTGTCAATAAGCGCTTATCAATTGCTTCCTGCAGAAATATTCCAAGTATATACGGTATGTGAGGCAGAGTGAATGGATCTTTGCTCAAGTGCGTTGTAGGAGTTTCGTAATTTCTTTCTTGCTTGTGTTAACACCGCTTGTAAGGTGCTAGCAGATTATGTAAAAGTATGATATGAAATGTCTACAAAATATGATATGTACGATGCGGTGTGGGACTTATATTAGGTGAAGTGACGTTTGCTCCACCTTGCAATCAAATACGAGATTCTTAGCTACTCATTTCTTCTTAAGTATTCTTCCGCTAAATGGATTTTCCAATTTTGCAAATATTCTTGTTGATTCTTAAGGACACCGAAATGGTAAAGTATATATGAATTCAATTATGCGAAATATCTTGTACTCTCTTTTTTTAATTCACTACTACTAAGTAAGTTATGTACCAATAAATAATTTTTAAATAAAAATTTTATATAGCAGTAAAAAGTTGAGCTCGAAGTTTAAACTGAAATTAAAACACGATCCGCATATGCATAAGGGATTCTGATATTGGTTTGTGAAAGCAATCCTTTACACTTCAAATGAAATAGTGATTACTTAAAAGGCAAACATTTATATATAGAGAGCGGTGTTTAATTGAATATATTCGAAATCATTTGCTCATTTTATGGGTAAAGCGAAGAACAGAAAATTTCTCTAATAATGTATTGATGTCTTGATATTCGCTTCTCCATGATAAAGGCGCCGAGTGTGTGATGCAAGAAAATTTTCGCTCAAAATGCAAAGTAAAGAAGCAAAGGCGATTTATCAGACAAAGTAATTTGCAACAGAGATTTCTATCTCGCTCGCCTTAACATCACAAAATTGCAATATTTAGCAAAGCGAAAGCGTTTTCATTGCATAATAAAAACATCTGTAGACAATCAATTTGAAATATTGTTAATTAAACGGTTTTATTGCTGTGCTAAATCAATTAATTTATGACCATTTTAAATACTATCCCGTATAGAGCACTAATTTAATCAATCAAGCAACAAACCCTTCACTAGGTATTTATGTAAATTTTGCTGAAATCCAAGCGTAAATATTTCTGCAAAATATTTCATCATATGCAGTTAAATGTTATGGCATTTGGCTAATGCTCTCTACACGATAAGCCACTTTGTTTAAACGTTTACGCGCGTCCATAAAAACTTTATATGGCTTATGTATCTTTTTAGGAATACGTCATCTTGTGCATAACTAATGAGAGTTCAATGGTTTATATGAATGAATCAATAAATTGACGGTTACATAACATTCAATTTTGATTTGATTAAATTGAAATAAAAAGTTAGAAACTTGCAATCTTTAATAGAATGCATTTGCGAACGAAAATTACAAAAAAAAAAAAAAAAAAAAAAATGAAAATAATGGATTAAATTTAAATCGTTTTCGTTTAATGAAAAAGTTTTTGTGCTTAATCTGTCTGCGGTGGATTAACTCAAAGAGATATTGCTTTCAGTTTAAAGCCAATTTGATTTGATTTCTCTATTAAGTGGAGTGGAAATCTATATACACACTTGTGCTTATCACGTAACTATATATATCAAGTTTATGCACCATATCGCTTTGACCTAAAAACAATATTTAGACTGTCCGTCGCTCTGCGCTCTTTAATTATATTTTTGGTAATTCGTGCCCAATTTAGCATATCGATGGTTTTGCATGGAGTGAAAGATAAATGGTATGATTCAAGATTGTTTTTTTTATGACTTCGTCTATTAGTGGGTGTCCGCTCTACGTGTAGTTATGGCAAAAGGAGTAGGGAAAGACGGATAGGGTATGGCTGCAGCTCGGGAGTCTTTATCAATCGATTCTCTCGTTACAGCCGCCACCACATGATTTTCCCTGTTGGGAATAGAGCTCGTTTATGCTGATTTGATAATCGCACTTGCTCTCTACTGCTGTCATGCTTGAAGTTATACGAATATCCGATATTTATAATTATTTTTTCATAATTTGGGAGCACTTCGTGCACTTTGACGTATTAAAGGAACGTTAGTTGTGCTTTTAGACTTGTTTACGTAAGCCTTTTAATCATTGAACATAGACAGTTGCCTTAGTAATTATTCGAGACTTTGTGGCGTGTATCTCTACAAGTTGCAAGCATTTAGCAAATTTAATATACTGCGTTTGTTGAGGGTAAAACTCATTAATGTGTAAGTTAACTTAATGATTTAGCTTTGAGTTCTGTCTGAAAAAAGTCTGATTACAATGTTGAAGACACGCGCGCGGAGAGCATTATTTATTTTATTTTAATTGCAAAACTCATATATTTTAATTAATTGGACAAAAACATGCCGTCGAAAAGGAACAAAAACTAAGTTTATATATATATGTATTAATGTTCATCAT
>CCAG010003710.1:0-24121 GCA_001077435.1 Glossina morsitans morsitans | reverse complement strand
ACTTTCGTGGGGAGGGTTATATGGCAGGGCGTTCAAAATATTGGCTCATCTGAATCAAAGTTTTCGAATCAATTCTGTGCGTCGAAATTCCAAAATTGCAGATTGCTTTTCATATAGTGAAGCAAAAGTGATTTGATCCAATCATTTTCAATAATAGCCGTCCCAGTGCCAAAATACTCGCTAAACCAAAAATGGCGATCTGCAAGTTGAACCCAGATTCGGATGATAATTCTGTTAAAAGGTGTGCCTATTTAAAATTTTTCTGAATTTCACGAATGCATCCGCAAAATTTTATTACACTTCGCATTACAAATAGTGTAGGGTATAAATTTTTTTTATTTTTTTTTATTTGTTTATACATAAAAATTTATATGTATTGTGTATTTTCATCATGTCCCATTATGAATAATTTGGTTCAGATATTTGTTAAGGTCCTTATAGAAGACCAACCGTTATTGTGTACATCCAAACGTAATAAAATTAATCCTCCTTTCAGAGCATACGTTCTACAAAAGTTTCTGATAATAGTTTCTACTTCACATTAATCTAACGTGTACTCTACAAAGCGTATGAAGGTAAATTTGAATTTATCTAGCAAAGGTATCTACCAACTTTACCAACCTTAACACTTTGTTAAGTGGTTAGAAATAAAATACAGTTGGATTTGGAAGCCTCCTCCATTCAAATTAGGAAATGCAAAATATTATTGTGGACACCTCATATAAAAATACCTTTCAAACAAGCTAAACAAATTCACATTCGCCCCGCCTTTCGAGTGATGAAACTAATAAAGATAATCGCTAATTTCTTCGTATGCCTTTCTCTGCCTTGCGATGAATTCGATAAGTCTAATAATAATTAACAAAAAAAAAAAGACTTATGTACAATTAAGACGGATTGCCTGCAATAAAAATTCTGCTAACATGAACGCAATGTTTATATAATTTTTATCACAAGCATTATGAATGGGATTGTTAACAAACATCTCATTTTAAATGTCCGCACACACAAAAGCCTTAAAAGGTAACTGGTTTTTTTTTCTTCTTCTTATTTATATTTATATATACATTTTTATTTTAAGGTAAATAATTTTTAAAAATGACGTAATTTTTGCTCGAACCATGCGAAATAATAACCAAATTGCAATATTATCGAATTTAAGGCATTTTATTATTCTTAACTGTGTGTTTTGAGCAGCACTTTTGCAAAGTTAATTGCCCTCGTAGTAATGAAAGTTTATACATTGTATTGTTGTCTTCTTATATCTGTGGACATGACAGGTGTATTATATTTGTCAATGTTACTCAGAAAAAAAGCATTTAAGTCAACAAAGCGTGACCTCTGTAGCAGTCAAAAACAGCAGGCAATTGCTGCAGCAGCAACGCTTTAACTTATTTCTCTAACAAAACAAGAAAAAAAAAAGGGTTTTTAACCGCATAACGTACAGCAAAGAACAAAACGTACACCTGCCTGTGCCTTAAAAAAGCCGAACAATAACAAAAAAAAAAAAACAATTCCGGTAAAAAAGAAGCGACCAAATGTTCTTGTTCAGTGATATGAATGACAGGCAAAGTTTACGTTTTAGAAAATTCCTGATGTGCTAAAGTGTATCTACGTGCTTTGATGAGGGTTTTTTTAAAATAATATTTTAACTCAGTGGTTGAGTTCATATATTTTATTGCACACTATCTTGCCTTGTGCTTTTTATATATGACGTGAATTTCTTTTTCAGGTAGTTTAACTTTGCTTTTGGTATTTTCGTAGTTTTTGGTGTTTACTTAAAAAAAAATCCAGTTCACCAACTCAGATGGAATCTTTGACACCCCAGTGCAGCACATTAAACGAAAAAATAAATGAGAAAAAGAAGCAAAGCCTTTTTGACATAAAAAACCTACAAGAAAACTGTAATTATTCGATTCAAAACGAATTTTGGATATCCCTCTGCTTAAACTAACGTATAGAAACTGTGTGGCAGTTTGACGATAAGGATGTCTTCTACAATAATCCTGTACAACAACAAAATGATTGCAGTATGGCTTAGAGTAATGTCTGCTGAAAACTGTGCAAGAGATAAGTAAATAAGGTCTATAGCGACAACTTTTGCATTAGTATTTGAAGGCACAAGTATGTAAAGCTTTAAGGCGACATGTTCCGCAATGACCTTTAAAAGACCGTGGGGAATACTCTGACCAAATGTTCTGTAGATTTTAATGTATCCATATTAAGGCCAGATCACGACTACTTATTGGATGGTAATCATGTAACAATACAAATATGTCGATCAATAATTTCCGGGATTCGCACATCTATACATCATTTTTAACAAAATATCTAGATTTCGATCGTTAGTGATGCTACTTTCAAAACCATGCGATAATCCCAATTTCGTATTTTGATTAAATAAACATTGAGTTGTGATGGGAAAAAATGTCTCTCAAATTTAGCATTGGAGCAACTCTTGCGTTCAGCGTTCTCAGCGAACTCAGCGTTCAAAAAACAATTTTTTGGCGTGTTTTGCTGATTATGACGAGGTCGTGCCGACACTGCTGATGCTGAACGCAGTCGACAAAGCAACAGCAGCAAAGAGGTGGTTACATGAAAGAGTTTCCAAGAATACTGGAAATTACTTTCGACAATCGAAAAGTCAAATTGCAAGAAATGATTGCAAGAGATTTATGATTGACGTCCTAAAGTAATCAAAAGCCAGTGTTTTTTGCCTGAGAATTTTTGAGAACATTGAGCCAATCAGGCTTCTAACGATTATTAACTGTTTGTAAATTGCGAAATGGTTTTCCAGGGAAAAGCATTTAGATGAAATGCTTGAGAGTCATTGGCGAAACTGCAGCTTATTTTGAAGTTCCTGACAAGCCGTTCTATATGGAGACATCGAAATGTTAGAGAAGTGTCGGACCCCTAGCATCACTCCTGAATGAGACTATGTTGATAAAAAAAAAGAATACATTTCATTGACTTAGTCCCGGAAATTATTGACTTTGCATTATATATGCCTTTGTCTTTTCTGCCTGTAGAAAGGGAAAGACAAACATTGAAGAGCTCTTGATCTTAAATTACGAACTTCAAGTATTGTATGCATAATATTATGCAGTATTAGTTGAACGTAACATTATACGAAATATTTATATAGTGTTACAAGTAAATATTTCACACGAAACTATTTTGGTGCTAACAACTTTGTTAATGTGTGTATTTTTTTTTTTTTAGGTTGTAAATTCTAAATATTTCAGAGAGTGGCAGGAAAAATGAACGAAAAATGTTGTGAAATATTTTAATATATTTTGAGTGTTTTTCAAACAAACTTTTTTTTTTGCTTACACACTTGGGGTGCCAATATTTTTTTTGTTTATGCCTTTTTCCTGCAACTTTAAGTTTTGCCGAAATTTTGCATTTAATCCAATTTGGAGATAAAATCACAATCGGTCATCTTTCTTTTCTTTATGTTTTTGACTTTGACGCCTGTTGCTCCTTCGCCACAAATTATCACTAATTATATGTTTGTAAAGCAAACTGCAAAAAATGCCCTTCAAATTAATCGCTGGTGAAGTTTCCTCACTTTTTGCCTTAGTTTGGTTTTTCCTGCAAAGACTAATTGATTTCAATTAGTGGTAAGTAAAATTTAAGGAACGCATAAATATTTTCTAAGAAGAAATCTTTTACAACTCAAAACCGTCCATCGTTTTGATCTCACAAGGCCTCTGCCTTGGGTAGGGAGTGCCATCTGTGCTCCGTAGAGATCTGGTAAGTTTGGATTTGCCAGTGGATATGTCTTTGACGCCATCTTGCTTTTGTATAGTTTTGCTAGATATACCGGTTCTTGTTTTACTTTTTGATCAACAACTCAACGCAACGAGACGTGTCGCGGAGCCTTACTCTTTTCTTGTTTGGGCGATCGGAAGTTCAAACATGGTGATTACAGTAATTAAAGTGGCGTTGAAATAAAATCAAATTATGGTTTCCGCGTTTAGCTTGATAAGCTTAAGATGTGCATCGTTATCAAAATATTAATCAATTTTGTGACATATTAACCGAGCTTAGGTATCTTAATGAATGCAATCACTTATTTGCGTTCAATTTTTGAGTACAGTTGCTTGCCCAACATGAATAATAAAAAAATTGATACACCGGTACGGCACAATGTGTTGCTAATTCGTTCCTGGATATCACAAACTATCTTAAGCGAAGGCCCTCTTATACGGCGAGCTCAACCTTGGTCGTAGAAGAGCACCTCATGGATCTTATTTATGCCTAATGTTACGCCGTCTATTAATGATATTGCGAATAAATATATATATAATGTGTGTGTGTGTGCTTAACAGATTACATAAAATTTACGTCCCTTTTTAAATAAGCAACAATCATTTCAAAAAAAACCTAGTTCGTTTGATTTAGAAGTAGGGAGAATTTTTGTGTTTATCAAATTTGAAAACCATGCCCTTTACAATTTCGGTGCCTATTTCATTCGTGGAATTAAGCAGTTTTTCTGTAGACTTCCTTCATCATATATGCAAGTTTCGCAACAATAAGTTAATAATTTTAGCTAATTAAGATGATTTGTTTTTAATTAACAAAAATTGAAATCATGTTGCGACTTCTCAAGGTTCTCAAGCTACTTAAAAACTGCCATAAGTGTATCGCGTGAACAGTATCCAGTAATAATAATATTACATAAGTTTTAGAAAAGTCAGTGTCTCGAACGGCAAAATTATGAAGAAACTGCTCTAGAGCATGGAGCTAGCTCCATGTAAGTGCATTTTTGGGACAGATGTATAAATGCGTCGGCTTTCATTAACGAAATCGATCTGAACTTACAACAACCGAACTCTTCATATCACTTTTCTTTATCAGCAACATTTTCGTGTGAAAGCCTTTTCTTCATATTAGGGTTTTTCGCAAATCGAAATTGATTTATGTTATGCAACTGTTAGCCATTGCTAAAAAAAAAAAAATAAAAAAATCTTTAAGAATAAGAAACAACATAAAATTGTTATCGCCCTGCCCTTCTGATAAAAAATAATTCAATACAATATTTATGTTAGGCAACCTTGAGGTAGTGAAACAGAGACAATTAAATGAGGCTACACAATATGTGCTGAAACAAACTGATGGCTTCAACTCGTCATTTTCATAATTTCGTGTTTATGTGTCCTTGAAAGGGCTCTTAAGAACGAAAATATTTTATTTTTCTTTAAGCTTTAAAGTAGTATTCATGTCTAATAATATATATCATAACTCTGCCGCTGGATACTGATTGACATTTTGTTATAAAATCTTGTCAGAACGTGTGCTTTAATATAAGTGCGATTGTCACTTTGGAATGTTTGTTGCTTCATTCGAAGTTAGAGGAAAAACTCGTTGTCTCTTTTCTGTGCGAAGCCTGAATATATTTACAGCATACTTTCAGGAATAAAGTGCAAACTTTTTGGTGTCTCATTTTAAGAGTAACTTGTAAAAGCTGCCTGGAGAGGCGTTCAGACGTTAGTTCTTTACACCCATCACCGAAGGATGAGATTTATATTAATTTTGTCAAAACATTTGCAATGCAGAGAAGAAAGCTTCAGAGATCTTACAAAGTATATGCATTCTTGATCAGCATAAAGGTCTGTATCGATATAAGCATGTCCGTCCATCCGTCTGTGTAACGCCTGTTGTAAACATTCTCCCGTAAAATAAATATATGGCTCACAAACTTGGAAAAGAATTTGAAAATGACATAAACTATTTCCGAGAACACGTCTACAACGACTACTTGACTATATATGATGTACGGTGAACACCTTTGCCTGTTACTCATAAAGTACAACACCTGCAGCGTATAGTGTCCAATTTAGTTCCTTTTCTTCTTTTAGAATCCCCGTGATGGGTATAAAAGATTCGGTCACAACCGAGTACAATTTTCTTACTTGCTCTGTTCAAAACCATTTCATTACGAGACAAATTTTACAAAAAAGAAATAGAACCAATTAGGGAAATGAGTAAGGTTTACATTAACGTAATGTAACGCCAACACATTCCTTTACATGGCAATATAAAAGTATGCCTCATTTATGTTAAATATCAAAAATGTTTGTTTTTGGAAAAATTATGAGAACTTTTTTTCCATCCAAGCCCATTATATCCTCAAAATATAAAACCTATCAATGATGTTAGAGGAAAATGGAGTAAAACTTAAAGTACGTATTGCATGGTCTTTGAATGCAATTCGTTAATGTTAAAAACCCACAAAACGGCGTCTGTGCATTCCTATGTCATTTTACATACTTTCGAAAATTAAAAAGTATACATGAAAATGTACTGGAAGATAGCCGAAAATTGAGAGTAATAGGAAAGGGCAATTAAACGAATTTCTCGTATTTCCAACTTATTCGACAAAACGAATATTTAACTGCCTTGAAACGATCATTTCAACGAAATTATTTGTTTTGACAACAAATTGTATTCAAATTACTTCCATTAAAAATAAACATTAAAAATAAGACATTAGATATTGAGAGATATTATCGTGAGTAGCAAAGACAAATGAGGTTATTGCCGTACATGAAATGCTCTCTCTAAAGATGAATATCTTTACTAAAAGAAAAATTAATAAAAAGTAATTATAGAAGAAAGCATCTGTAGATGACCATTTTTAATTATCACCTTAGGACATTTAGATGAAAAAGTAACGATACTTCAAAATGAATTGAATAATAAAGACGACAATGCCATGAATAAATAAATTACATGTTTCGAAAGAAGGTAAAGGAAATGAAGTATGTTTGTAGCTTAGTAGCGTAGCAGTTTATTTGTCTCATAGATATTGTAAATGAAGGAGAATACTAGAGTGTGGAACAGACAGAAAGGTTGACACACGACCGGTGGACGTGCTTAGGTGCATTCCAAATTTGAAACTGACCAAGAATCCAACACTTTATGGCGGTTTTAAAGCGCGTTTTAAAGTTATTAGGTGCGATCAATTTCTTTCATTTTTTGCATGCGTTCAAATTTTTGTCCATTTATCTACTATAGTTTCAGTAATGAGCAAAAAACCAATTTTTTATTCCTGTTGAAAAAGACAGATGTTCTCAATTTACTTAGTGCTGCAGATATGTGCTTCATTTTCAATACAGGTCTGTGTGCAAAACTTTCGAATGTCTCTGCCACAATTTAAGTCGATAGCTTCATTTTTGCGGCCAGGAGAATATCTACAGCAAACATTACACAAACGGATAGACACACAGACGGACAGGCGGACATGCTTAAAGTGATTTACAATTTGATGCTGATCAAGAATGTGCGTGTGGGGTCTCCAATCTTCTCTACTGGGCGTGGCTAAGGTTTTGACAAACTAAATATATCCCTCATCCATCAGATTTTTACGTTGGATTTTATTTAATATTAAATGTTACAATGTCGACAATCAAAAGGTCCCCTTATATTGGTTTTCTTTCTTTTTTTTTCTTGTTACAAACAAGTTTAAGCGTTTATTTCATCCAAATAGTAGATCCATTTTCATTGATTAAAACGCTGGGTCTATGTATCAGAGATACATTATATCACAATTGTAGAATTGACGTGAATTGCAGGAAGGTTGAGGTCCTGAATGCTTTCTTGCAATGGTTGTGTACATAATTACAAATCCACTAAACCACTTTTTTTTGGAATCGTGTCTACAAGAGTAGCCTTACATTTCAGTTCTATTATTGCAAAGTTTTTTGCTCAATGACACCATAGTTCGAATATTACTAAAAAACTTGATAAGAGCCGCCTATATTGAAAATAACCTAAGATAGTTTATGTTCAAATAGTTGGATTATTTGCGTATTAATAAATTTTAAAGTATTGTGAACTAATGAATAATAAAAGAACAAAAAACTATTATTTCAAAATATTATGCTGCATAATATATTGGCCCAACATGCTTAAACATTCAACTACCCACTATCAGAATAAACATTTACATTATTTCCTTTACCCATTAAATAAATGTTAACTACATTTAAAGTAAAGAGTAAAAAAATGATTTGCTTTTACAAAATCTTTGTAATTTTAAGTTTATTGCTAGGATGGCTTCAAAAAGAAAGAAAATAATGTTGAAATATGAATATTAAAATAGTGATTAGCTACATGCCTTTGAAAGATGAACTTAGTCTGCTTTTAAAATAGACGGCATTTTCTTTTTATAAGCATCGCATACGATCGTTCAAGTGATGGGTTAACGGAACACTAACGGATGATGTTAAGCAAATAACACTAAGAGGTAAAGTACGTAGTAGTAGCAAAGCTACTACTATTTTATCGACTTCTTTTGCCAGTCACCAGGTTACACATATTTTTATTTAAATTTTGTTAAATCATTGCTTTATTTATCGATAGATCTGAAGATCTAAACTGCAATACAGAGTAACGGGCCAAATTTGCAAATAGAGCGAGTAGAAAGACTATACAATTATTCACACAGACAGAATAATTTATATTTAGTTTTTTTCTGATCGACCGAACTAAGGGTTCTTGGTTGACATTAGACGCAGGCGCCTTTCTTGTCTTTATAACGGGCAGAAGCAAGCTTCAAATGTCACATAAATTATGTAAATTCTTGGCCAGTTTCAAACTTGGAATGCACCTAAGCATGTCCGGCCCTCGTCTGTCCGTCTATCTGTCTGGCGAATTGTGTAGTAGGCGTGGTACACCCACCGCCGTTAGCAAAATTGAAGATGTCACCTAGAAATTTGCAAAAGAATTTACAAGTGACCTAAAGTTTTCAAAGGATACGCCTTCAACGCCCAACCGCCTATACGACACAAACATCAATTTTGAAAGTTAAAAAATTGCACCCACGCTCATTCTTTAGGATAACACTGACTATATTATCTTACTTGTTATATTTGCTATAGGTTCACAGGCCAGCATAACCTTACGGCTGTGCATTACTTATTCATTATAATTTTTTTTGTGCATGATGGGCATGTGAATTAAATAAATAAATAATTTATATACATTTATTCATATGTTTTATTTATTTATTTATCCAATGTTCGCAAGACGTTTCGTAATTATATATGCGAATGCTTTTTATTTGTTTATATTATAAGAAGCATATAACTAACGTGTCGAGAGATTTACCTCGAAGCTGAGTGCAACTTTTGTTTCTGTTTTCCTACATTTTGTATAAAAAAAGTTACTTTTAAATGTTAAAAAGTCTACAAAACTATGTTTTTCTCATTTACCATAAAACGGTAACAAATAATAAAATTTTATTGTCGAAGCAGTATGAACAGTAATGAAAAGAAAACAGAAAAACGAAAAAAAAAAATAAAAAATAAAAAAGAAACGAAAACCAAATTATATTAACCCAGTGCCCCTGGGTTAGTTGGCTAAACAGTTTGTATATACAGTTAGGTTTTTCCATCTTTTACTTCTATAAACGAGACACACGTTTTCCATTTCCCGTAAAACAAGTTTCGGAATATAAAGCTAGAAAAAGAAAAATACACCGACATTCATCTAAACAATATACTTTTATTTTTGTTTTTTATTTACTTTTACAAATGTTTATCACTTTGTTACTCTATATTAGTTTTCTGTTTTCCTATTCTCTGAGAGCTGAATTGTATTTACATAACAGCGCAGTGAAAATGTGAAAAAAGCAGGGGGTCATAGAGATAGTCGGCTTATTGGTAGGATGATAATAAGGAAAAAAATTAAGCTAAAATAAAACATGACTTTGTTGGCCAATTATTTTCATTGAAACAAAGGTAAAATCATTTATTTATTGTCATTTATTTATTTATATCATTGTTTCACATACTAATAGTCATAAATAAATCACATAGCGTATGTCATACAAGTCTTCCGAACTTTCAATTAAATATTATATTTGCAATTTGAGCGACTTGGGCAGAACTTAGCCCAAGCTGAGTACAAATTTGTAGTTTACAATGCTGACTGACGGACATTGATTTCAACCTGAAAACTTGTGTGATTATTTACATGGATGATAAAAACTTTTCCAATGTAATTTGTCCACGTTCGTCCTTTCACTTCTGATCTCCGCAAACAATAGTAGTAGAATTTATATTCCCTCGCCGATTATTGATTTGATCTAAAGCACTAAGCAAATATTTCATAAGACACTATGCGGTCCCCGTCGGCCAACAAGTGCGTAGAACTCTCGAAACATTTTTATATTTTCATACCTTGCTTTTTCGATAATGGCAATCAAAACTTAGTCCCAAGCGATATAATTTTCTTATTCACTTTATCGTTCTCATAGCCACTGTTGAAGACGGCCCAAGACGAGCAAGTCAAACATTCCTCGAAGCGCCTCCCACCACCTACGGGTGGAAGGGTGCATTAAGTTTGTGCTTTGCCCCAAGGACGATCACTATTGAAAATTATTCGGATCGGGTCATTTTTTCGACCGCTTCCCGTGTAGAATCTTATTTCGAATCGTCGTTGTGTGAATGACTGTAGGATGGTGTAGGATATTGAATGGTCGGCCATACACCACTACAGTGTTTTTACTTTTTTTTCAGTGAAAGTGTGTTGATTAGAATGAAAGAGATAAGTGGGGCGTGGGGAGGGAAGGGGGGTTGCAGCCTAACGGATGTGCGCCCACATGGGTAAGTGTTATTTATCCCTTTATTGAGGGAGCATTTATTGCAGCTGCGGCAAAGGATGGAGTTTTGGTAATTGCAACCATCAAATCTGTGCGGTAGCCTATCAAAGCTTTTGTCAAGTAATCCTCTGCTTCTTGCAGCACTTTCTGCAGGATCGAAGGCTAAATGGAACTTTCCGCGTAAATATATTTTTTTTTTTTTCACCCGGTTGAAACTATTCGAAACTATATTATTACGTCTTTGCAAAAATTTTTAACGTTTTTTCATATTCATATATTATTTGCACCTCCGCGGTGTAAGTTATGTTGTACCCTAAAGCTTAACGATAGCAGTTTGACGTGTGGGGGTCGCAACGCTAAACATATCTTAAAAAACCTCCAAAAGACTTAATACGACTTAAACAAAATCTATCATTCCAGTGGTGGGACGCGTTGATAGCTGTCTGAATCGGAGAGGTACGTGCATGGCAGTCGACCGTGTAGAAGCGAAAGCTTTTTTCCGTGTAGAATATGAAGGGATCAATTGTGTTTCTTATTTTCAAAGAGGTCCTGTTTAGTTTAGGACGCATCTTGCGTCTCTCAATGCATATTTCTGACTGTGACAAAAGATGGAACGTATCTAAAGTACCACCCATCTTTCGGTGATGGACATAAGATATGAAAAAAAAGAAAATGAGTGATGGACTTTATAATTTAAATTTAATATGTGCTTAAGAGATTGCTACTGACCCACATAAACGCAGAATGTAAATATTTGTCGTTGTGTGCTATAGAAAAAAGATGATCATTTGAATTATTCTCAAGAGAATAAATAATACTTCTATAAGAAGAAGAACAGCTGAGCTTGCGTAGTTAATGAGACTTGAAATGACAAGTGATGAATGAAGATTAATTAAAATATTCTCTGACGAGGAAGCACGAATCAATGACAAGCTATGGCGACGAAGTAGAACCTATAACAGCAAAGTAACCCCCTTTCCGACTTCTCTTTTCATAAGATTCTATGTTTTTCAAAACTGTGCTAATTAATAATTTGCGTTTCCTGTGCCAATTATTTAATATTTGTTTTGACAATTCAAGCAAGAGAAAACCAACTCGTCTGCTTGTTCACTTATGCTAATATAAAAGTTATGCATATAAGTTAACGTATGTGCATGTCCGATGATGACTGTTACAAATCGTCTTTGGACAACAACATGTATTACGTATACAAAAGTAGGTCTATATACGATAACACACTAGAAACAATTTCGTATAAAAATTGCTGCGATGTGCATAAAACAACAATGATTGCGCAACAACACAGACAAAAACAAATAACGATTACAAGAACTGAAACAACACAATACTACTTGAAACATAACTAGTTTTGTATGTTTAGTATTTTAGCTTCAGTTGTTGTTGTCTTTTTTTTTTCTTTTTCTTCTTTTTCTTCTTTTTTTTGTAGACTTTTAGGCCAAGTTTACATGAAGTTATGGTGTTGAATGTGTGAAGACGCCAACACCGGTTTGTTTAAAATAAAATCTAACAAACAAAAAATTGCAAACCCAACTAAATATACCGTGCAGTAGCGGTTTTTAGTTAGACACAATTAATAAAACTTTTTAACCCATAACCGGCAGTAGCAACATCAAAAAAAAAAAAGGAAAAAGAAAAAAACATAAATCAAGTAAATAGAAAAAGGCAAGAAAGAAATAGTGAAAAAAAAACATACAAGAAGAAGAAGAAGAAGAAGCTGGTCGATTGTTGAGAATATGGAAAGTGGGGGACAATGGCTTGCACTCTGCAAGAACCAAACACATATACATAAATAATGATGGTACTTATGATAAAAAAGTAGAACAGCATTTTTAAAACTGGTTGTTGTTGTTCTTCTTTACCCATTGTTGCTGAGCTTTTTTTAAGGTTTAAAGATCTTACAGGGTCAAATAAACTTTATTAAATTGACAACAGCCAGCAACAGTTGACGGCATCGTGTTTATAAACAATAACGGAAAAATAAATTTACTAAATAATATGAGAAAGGTCTCAACTAAAAAAAATGTTTTGTCGGTAGTGTAAAAGTGCAAAAATATATACTTTTACAGCAATGTTAAAAAAGGTTTCTTAGAGAATAGTCTAATAGCTATAGCTATTAGCTCCATATGTCTTTTTCCCAAAAACTTATTGCGAATGAATAGCAATTGACACAACAACAAGGTTGAGATGTACAATTTGCTCATCCACTCGTTCCGATCTTTTTAGTTTTTGCGATGCTTAGAATAATGATTTTCTACTTAAGTCTCTAGCATAGGCTGAGGAGTGCTTTTAAATTAACACAAGCCATTAACCGTTTCTGAATTGTGCGACATAATAGAAGAGACGGAAAATTATCATTATTTTAACCAAAAGTAAAGAAAAGATGAATAATAAATTTTCATATTCTATACTATTAGATGGGCGTGGCTGATTTTTTCCATTTTTTTTAGCTATACATGAAAATTTTTATGGTGTGTCTATTGTATTTTACGAGTAATCGCCAAAAAACCCACAAAGCAAAGTTACTCTCAGTTCTCAATGCACTGTAGGCGTATCTCTTCATCGTTTGGCCCGTTTTAAGATTCGTTTGCATCTTCATACGATATCTTCATTTTTGCCAAAGGGAACATTTTTACGATAGACGATGCACACTTCCGCCGATGGACAGATGTGTAGACAAACAGACAGATATGCTTAGGTGCATTCCTAATTTGACACTCGTCGTCAAGAATGTCTATATTTTATAGAGTTTTTGAAGCTTGCTTTTCCGGGCGTTATAGAGGTTTTGAAAAAAAAGTGAAATTTTTATGGACTATAATATTGGATAGGCGTGGACGACTTTTTCTATTTTGTGCATGTGCTATGTATGCATCGCCCATAGAACTCATTTAAATTTTCATAGACTTATCTGCTGTAGTTTATAAGCACTGAGCAAAAAAAAGGCAAAGGTATTTTCGATTTCCGTCAGCGTGTCCGATCTCGTTCGATCTTCGTCCGATCTGGTCCATTTTCAGTAGCAACTTTAAGTATTTCTAGTTTATACGCGTTACAAATTTATTGGGGAAAAGTGGAATATTTTTTAAATTTTTGTACAGGTACTACAGCATCGCCCAGAGAATATACGTACAAATTCTAATACGTCTAGCTGTGCTTTATGAGTAACGAGGAAGAAACCAATTTCTTATTCCATTTGAAAAACAGAGGTGTTCTCAGTTTACGTGGCACTATGGGCGTGTCATTATACCGATTTGGTTCATACTCAATATCAATTTCCTGGCAGGAACTTTCAATGTTTCCGCTAAATTCAAGGCGATACCTTCACTATTGCGGCCAGGGCAATGTTTAGCATCTTTATCAACTTTTTTTTTGGGTTTAACTAAAACAACTAAACACAAGTTTGTCGAAGAGGTCTGACCTAATTTTTGTTGTGTTATCCGATTTGTGTGTCTTTGTTGTCCGATTTGCGTATTTTTCTTATCCGATTGTTCTTTGCCAAGCGAAAGACGTTGCCAATCCAAAGGAAATGATGTCTGCAATCATCACGCCAACAATATAAACCCACTTATTACTTCGTGGTCAGCATAACATATAGTTATGGTCGTGTAATCTTCCGACAACCTACTAAACTTATTTGAATAAAATGTTGTCCTTGTTGTTATTGAAAACAATGATGTGTGCTGGCTATAATTATGAACTATGACATGCGAGTGCTAACTATATATATATAGTTAATTTTTTTAGAAACATGACTTGTCAAACACATGCGAACATTTATGCCCAGAAACTATGTAATTGTGTGCAGTGCATTTGCCTTCAAACAACTGACAAGTGTTCATTTTTTCAAATTTGTTATCTTCAATCAGAACCACTAAGCTTCTTTCATATGTAAAGTTTTGCGCATATCCCTTCGCCTGAGTATTGCCAGTTCAATTAGTAGCCTTAGAAAAGTGTTTAGGAAATTATCGTAAGTCTAACTCTATGCTCGTTCATCGTAAGGATGCTATTGAGGGGACTTAGGGGTCGACTTCTATATTCACTTAAAACAAAAAATCGCGATTAATTCATATAAAAGAACTTAATGAAATGTCGATATTTGAGTAATTTTGAAGCCTTGAAATTTATCCATTTTCAAAATTATTTCCGCTAAATAAATATGACAATTGTTAGTGTACAACGGGAGTGTAGTTATATATTATGTTTTATATACTTTAGATCAAATGTGTGAAGACTGGTTTCGTTTTCTTTGTTTCGCAACTAGATTTCGAGATGCTTAAAACATGTTCAATCTTAAATATATCTTGCAAAAGTATAATAAACCAATTCAAGAAATAATTTTTAAAAAACCCGCCATCATCAAGGAAAAGAAGTGAAATTTCCTTATTTCAGCTTAATATTGGGTCTCTCTCTGCCAAATAGCACTATTTAAATAACAGATAGTATTTTAAAATTGCTTTACATTTCTACTGTGAAATTTACTGAATTTCTCAGAACAATTTGACTTACTTCACGACCTAGCTAACCTTTTAAAATACAAAATGTAAATGTTTGCTAAAACCCTATATGAAAATAGCATCGCCACATGTTTCTTGAAGGATAATTATAAAGCTTAAGAAAAACGATAAAGTCTATATTAAAAGTGTCCTATTTTTTGTTACTAAAAAAAAGGAAAGAGTTTTTTGGTCAACTTGACATACACAAGTCCAAGTATGAACCAACTTTACTATATTCCAGGCAAATGTTAAGAGCTTTTCTTCTCTACGCAAAGTTTTTAGATCGTTATTATGGCTTCAACAGATTCTCAGAGGGATATAGTAAAACTACTTCCTCTCTTCTTAAAAAATATATGTTACTGGAGAGTTTACTCCAGTTCGCCAGCTTTAATCACACTAACCGCTTTTGCAGCAACCTAACAGCAATGATCCCAGCTTGAGCATCATTTTATATTCCATTTTCAAGTCGAACATATGCAAGCTATATTCACTTCTTTTGTCCTTTCTCTACCTAGGTCACACATATGGAGGGCAAGGCCGAATCACTACTTGCATAAAAAAAAAAAATTATTAAATACGTACTTCTACGCATAACAAATTTTGTGATGGAAGCACGTGACAGGAATAATTTCCTCTCTGCGTTAACTCATTTTTTTTAGCAAGTTCCACGCAAACAAAAGCATTTTTTTAAACAAGTGAAAACGTTATAGTTGGGCTAGGCCGGCGATTAGATACCCTATACTTCAGTATCTAACACACTTCTTATTTTTGTCATAGAACATAAAATTTATACCCCGTTTTATATGAACCTGATATTACGGACCTGTATATTAAGAATTACACCCGTTTGTAACTAAAGGCTTACTTTCCATAAAAATAGTTGCTGCCAAGGGGTTAAACAATTGAGGCATGTGTTCAAAATCCGCAACGGTTAATTTTTTTATCAAATTACTATTATGGGTCAATTCTCACCATAGCATAATAAAACTTAGGCTTTTCTGCCCGTAAAAAGGAACCGAAACTGAAAAACAGGCTTAGATCGATTCAGAATACTTTTTGATTCGATCAGATCTCCATTTCGATCAGATCTTCATAATCGATGAGATCATCTTCATCATCTTGTGGTACAAGGCATATTAAGATTCACCTACGCCTGTCCGCCCCCGTGTTGGTTCGGCTAGGGTAATTTTGTGAACCTCCTCTCTTATGAAATCGTTCCTACTCAAACTTAATTTTTATGTAGAAAAAAAGTATAATTTTAGTTCTTCATGGAGAAAGTTAACTCATAATAGTAAAGTAACTTCGAAATCAACCTTACGGAATTTAGGCCACGGTTGTCCACGGGGGCCGCATATAAGGATGCCTCCAATATACGGGCATGCCTGTGCATGAAAATAATATTACTTTTGTTGTGTTAGTACCAAAACGAGTGAGCAACTGTATTATACGAAGTGGTTTGTGGTACCTAATAGTCGGCCGTGCCCGACTAATATGTTCTTGCCTCTTACTTTTGTATTAATTAACTGAGTTTTGCGCTTTGTATAAAAAGTTCATTAATGATTTGTTTTTTTCTTCTTATTTCCAGATTATGAATGATTGCTATAGGAGTAAAAATGTAAGTGTATTTTTTTTCTTTTAACATAATTTGTTGCTGCTGTTTGAAATGAGACTGTTCTACACTTGTTTGTTTAATAAGCCTTTTTCCGCATTTCGTTCTGGAGGAGCAAACAAATATTAGCTTAACACTTAACTATACGTATGAACTAGTTATTCATTTAGTTTGTTTGATCCTTTTGTTTAAAAAGAAGTTTTAATAAATATATTATAAAAGTCAAAGTTTTTCAATCCATTTGCATAAAATGTGAAAAAAAATGTTAACGTTTATAATGTATTTAGAAAAGTTTCAAGTTACTATGAAGCTTAGACAACTCTTTTAAACGAGTTGTTAAAATGAAAAATAAGTTTCCTTAATAGCAAAGTTTAATTGTCAAATTGCATTGGCAGACTTTCAAATTCAGTGGACTATTACTTACCTTTTAGGATTATTTATTAAATTTAGATTAGTTTCTCATTCGTGTAGTATAATGCTTAGTAAAGGTTATTAAGATTGTTTTTTAAAGATTTTGTATATGATTACGCCTTTAACAAGCAAACCGCTTTAGAATTGCTTCAGTAAATTAAATCCTTTTTGTGGGGAATAGGTTAAGTTACCATCGAGTTCACATCATTTCTTTTGTAAAAAAAAAATGTCTCGAATTTTTTTTGTTTTGTTTTGCTTTCTACAGATTAGACAAGGATGAGAAGATTTTTAAGACCGTGTTCAATTGGGTTCGATAATGTATAAATATTATTGTTCAAATTCCGGCTGTACCACAACTCATTATGAAGGTGAAGGTATTCATAATAAACTCGGAAGAAAACAGCAGCATTTTGTATTTAATCTTAAAAACCAACCGCTTTACATATAAAACAGCCGCTAATTTCAGAAAGATCTCTGCCCGAGTATTAATCGTTGAATCAATTGAAATTTTGCAGAAAGAATTCTTATATTTTCGTTTAAAGAATTTAGGTTGATATCCACTCGACCGGGAAATAGGTTATTGCTTACTCTTATTACTTGGTTATCCTTACTTTCAATTGAGGAACGCATGTTTAAGCTATGCATATTCTTCATGAATGATGGAGTTTAATAGTCATTGCCATAGAGAGACCCGTCATTAAATACGCTACACTACACCACTTTGCTTATTACTAATTTTCGTATAATGACATTTCAAAATAAGGCAGCCATTGTCAACAGCTTTCGTTCTGGGGCCAAAACTCGTTCACTTACCAAATTCCAATAAAAAATATCTTGAAAATTGCGACCTATAGGTTGAGCACAATATTGTAAGACGGACAGACGGATAGGCAATCTCAAGTCTTCGGAATTTTACATACATCCATACAAACATAATAAACACATGTACCACAAATGAAAAATTTTGACCAAACGAGCCAATTTTTTGAACTCCCCCTTTTCACAACACTTCTAAAATGTAGACTATTCTATGATTAATCGAGAAATTGTAGAACATATGCCACCTCTTTTGCAAATTTGTAGGCGACATCTTCATTTTCGCTAACGGCAGAATGTTTACCACAAATATTACGAAGTTGCGCAAACAGACAGATGGACAGACGAAAAGGTGGACATTTTTAGGTGCATTCAAGATTTGAAAGTGGCCAAGAATTTGTACACTTATTGGAGTTTTTCGAAGCTCGTTTCCGCGCGTTGTAAAGGTATTGAAAAAGTAATTAAATTTTGATACACTATCATATTGGGCAGGCGTGGTCAATTCTTGGCATTTTGGTGCACAAATGCTACAGCATTGCCCATAGAATATGCGTTCAAATTTTTATACATTTTGAACATTTGTTTGCTATTGCGAGTAATGAGCAAAAAACAAATTTTTCATTACCTTTGAAAACCAGACGTATTCTCAGTTTACTTGGTATCGTCCGCGTGCCCGATTTGCCCCTTTTTCAATACTAATCTGCGTGAAGGAACTTCCACAGTTTCTGCCAAATTGGAAGTCGATAGCTTAATTTTTGCTGCCAGGAGAATGTATACAGCAGACGGATGCTGATCAAGAATATATATACATTGCGGGGCGTTCTTCCGGGCTTTGCAAACCTTTTGACAAAATGAATATAACTCTCATCGTGATGGACGTACTAAAGATGGGTATATCATCTATGCAGAAGAACTCGATATGATGTTAATATAATTTTCAAAGAATAAATTTCACATAATTGATGAGATTAACTTAAAATTTTTCATTGCATTATTTTTCACTTTCATATAAAAAACTTGTCCGTATGAGAATTTCATTTAACAATGGAAAATGTATCGACATTATAAGCCATAGTAAAATATTTAGTAAACGTAGCCTTCATAGTCACATATGTACAAAATAAAGAATTTTAAAATAAAACTTTCATCAACAAGCGAAGGCTTTTTTGAAATGAAATTTTTGTTCTCATAAAAAAAGCAATGGAAAAATTCAAGCGAAAATATTCAGAGATATCTCATTGAAGGTTAACCTAGACAATACCTATCGAAATGATTATTCATTGATAAACATGAGATTGCAACAGCAACTGAACTGCGATAAATGCAGGAAACTCTCGATGTATTAAATAACTGCAAAAAAAATGTTTGCTTTTATACCTATCACCGAAGGATGAGCAGTATATTCATTTTGTCAAATTGTTTGCGACGGTCAGAGAAAAGGTTCAGAGGTCCCACAAACTATGTAAATTCTTGATCAGCATCAAATCCTAAGTCGATTTAAGCATGTTCGTCTGTCCATCTGTGTAATGTCTGCTGTAAACATTCTCCTGGCCCCAAGAATAAAGCTATCGATTTGAAATTTGGTAGAAACAGTGAAAGTTCTTTCACGCAGATTGGTATTGAAAAAGAGCCAAATCGGACACGCCCACAGTATCACGTAAACTGAGAACACCTCTGTTTTTCAAAAGCAAAAGTTGGTGTTTTGTACATTACTCATAAGCTAAGTCCAAAGAATATAAAATTGGAACATATATTCTTTGGACGGTGCTCTAGTACCTGCACCAAAGTGGAAAAAATTGACCACACCTACCCAATATTATCGAGTATCAATATTTAATTTTTTTCAATGTCTTGAATGCGCCTAACACGCTTCAAAAACGCTATAAAGTATGTAAATTTTTGGTCCGTTCGTCAGTCCATTTATCCGTCTGCCCAAGTGTGTAGCATCTGTGGTAAAGATTCGTTCGTTAGCGAAAATGAACAAACCACCTAAGAATTTGCACACAACCTACAGCGCCCTCAGGCCTAGGCGCCAAAAATGTTTACTTTGAAAGTAGAAAAAATGAATCGCGCCCACTCATAGATCATGTAAAAATTTAGTTATTTTACTTTCTGTGTCTTTTTTAAGATAGCGGTGATGAGTATGAAAGATTCGGTCACGACCGACTATAATCTTCTCATTTGTTTTATTTTTAAAGGGAAAACTTGGAATAGTTAGTACTGCGCTAATAGGATTTTTCTTAAGTTCTTTTTTAAATTTCACGCGCTTCTTTTAACAACAACACCACGTACGGTGCGATTCTGACATCCTCTGTAGTTTCCGTTATTCGTGCACGTATATATGGGCAAGAATGTATTGCTTTGTATTTAGATATGTCCGTTTTTTCTTTTTGTCTTTCGCTCATCTTCTATTTCAAATACGTTTTATTGTTGTCTTTATGTGACACTTTCTATAAAGGCGAGCATACATATGTATGAACCATATAATATACATAGGCATTGAAACGCCTACATAAACACGGTATTAAATTTTAATAAGATGTGCACATATTTTCGTACATGCAAGCTCGAATACGTGCATAAATATTTTATGCAAAAGAGTAAAATTACAAACACTACGTGGACCCGAATAAATCTAACATGAAAGTAGAAAAACAAAAAGCGAAATAGTGTGTGAACATTGTATGTGAATATGAAGTCTTCTAAAAAGTTTTGATTAAGAGTAACATAAGTACAACTTTTGGTGTGAAAATTCTTAAGTTCAGTGGTATGTTGCAGAGGCTTGAAACCTTTAATGGCTCTAAGACGTAGGAACCCAAAAGAATTTATGTTATATGCTAAGAAGTATCTTAAAAAGCAATAAACCATAAGTTAAATCAAGTCTTCGGTATTCAAAATATGTAAATGATTGTTTTACAAGATGTGGGCACGTGTGTTGTTCGACATTTTTGCATTGCCCTTTTATCTGTGGCTACAAAATAGTTGTGCAAGCCGCACTTATTAGTAACATAACCAACTGATGGATTAATTGAAAAGATACATCGATTAATCAAATGAAGATTTTCGACAAAAGTACAGCATAGTTTAAAAATCCTGCGTCATCGACGCAACAAACAGTCCGTCGTGCAGCAACTGTGCTTCTATATATCCGTTTGCGATATATATTATGCAGAACATTAGTGAAGGATGGACTTGTCCAACTCAGATGGCCATCAATGGGTCGCGTCACTAAAATGTTACATATTTTTAGAACACGTTGTACTGCGGTAAGGCCCACAGAAAAAATAAAAAAACATTTTCTAGAATAAAACAAGCAACAACAATAATCGGCTGTATCCACATCTTTTATATCCACCGTCTTTATCCTGATAAAGATATAATGGGAAAACAACAAAAACACTAAATTTCCATCCTGTGTAATATTGAACGGGCGCGGCTGACTGTTTCCATTTTTTTGGAAGCTGTGGAGATTTTCACCGCATATCTATTGTAGTATATAAGCGATGACCATAAACCCAGACAGCAGATGTGTTCCCAGTTTACATTGCGGTGCAGGCCTGAGTTCAACATCGTGCAAGAACTTCGAATGTTTCTGTCAAATTTGAAGGCGGTAGCTTCATTTTTGTGACCAGAAGAATGTTTGCAACAGACATTGCGTAGTCATCACACTTATGTTTACAGTTCGGTGCAGTTCATGATTCATGAAGAAATTATTAAATGTGTTACTGGCGCTATGGCAAATTTTCGACTATCAATTTGATCTTTTCTGTCAAAGATACGTTAGTTCTTTTGAATTGCTGACCTGTGAGGCTGATCACGATGAGATTCGTTACAAAAACGAAAAGGGCTAATTTCGACATCATAACTAATTGTAAATTTACAAATATATTGTTGATTATGTTAATTGTTAAAGTAAAGTAAAACAAACGTTTTGAAAAATCCATATAAAATAACAAAATATTTAAGCTCAAAATTCATACGAGTTTTTCAAAAATTTATTTTATTAAAATAAATAAAAAGTAAATAAAAATAAACAATTTTCTGAAAAAATTTCCCATTCATCTGTCCTTCAGTATTCCTTTGTTAAATAAAGTCTATGAATCTCCTCACAAAGCAGAAAACTCCGAAACTTATTCACTAATAATGCGTGAGCTATAAGGAATTAGACGTGATCGACTCATAACTTCACTGGACGATTGAGTGAAGTTCCATCAGTCAAGATATAACAAATCTTCCGGGGGAATCTGATACTCTTGATTTATGCCTTTCCTATGCATGCTCTCATCATGATTATTATCGGTTCGCGATTTTAACGATATATCTTTTAACTCTTACCGACATTGACAAAAAAGCAGGAAAGCATGTTCGTTCTTTCCGAAAAAGTTCAGTTCATAAAGTCGTGGCTGTTCAATAAGGTAATTAAACAAGTAAAAAAATTGCATTTGGTCGCCAAGTCTTTTATATCCACTACCGCTATTCTAAAAAAGACTAAAAAAAAACGAAAAAGCTAAATTTCAATTCTCTATGATATTGTGACGACACAATTGATTTTTTAAATTTTCGGAGTAAAAATGACGGTCTGGCGGACGGACAGACATACTTAGGTGCATTCCGAACTTGAAACTGGCCAAGAATTTATGTACTTTATGAGCTTTTGAGAAGAAAAAAAATTAAATATTAATACAATATAACGTTAGGTAGGCGTGGTCGATTTTTTCTATTTTTGCACAGGTACTACACCATCGCTCATAAAATATATGTTCCAATTTTTGTTTTTATCTGCTGTAGTTTTTTAGTAGTGAACGAAAAACCAATTTTTTATTCCTTCTGAACAACAAGGTGTTCTCAGTTTACGTGGTACTGTAGGCGTGTCCTTTTATCGATTTGGCCCATTTTCAATTCCAATTCCAATTTCCACTGTTTCGGGAAAATTTAGAATGGATAGTTGCTTTTTGACGGTCTAGAGAATGTTTTCAATAGACACGGCAGGGACGGACAGGCGCACATGCACATGCTGATCAAGAATTCATATACACTTTGTATGGTCTCCGAAACTTTCTTCTGGGCGTAGCCCACTCACTTTTACAAAGTGAGTCAATGGGTATAAAAATTGCAACTCTATTAGGATGATAAAGTTCTACAATTTATGTGAATCATGGAGACGTAATTAAAACAAAATGTAATTAAAACAAAATTTAATAGGTTTCAAGAAGAATGAAGTAATTAAAACTATTTGTAGAAGTACAAAATTCGCTTCTTTTTTGCATTGTATGCGCTATAACGCGCACTCTTCTTGTTTATTTACATTCTTTGCAAGTGTAAATGAAGTTGATGGGTGTAAAAAATTCCGACACAGCTGAATGTGATTTTCCTGTGTGTTTAGATATGTGTTTATTTCACAAGTACATGTTTTTTAAAGGATTTTAATATTTAACAAAAGAATGAAAAAATTTTTTTTATAATTACTTGTTTTCATCAACACTCGCTGTAAGCCTTGGGGGTATTTAACAAACAACAAAAACAACAATACTTTGCAATAATAACATAAAAAAAGTTTTTATGTGTTTTCTATAGTCGCACTATAGAACGATGGCATACTAATTTCCGCAAAGCGCTTAAACCATAGTCTTATTTGCCTAGCCGTCCGTTTGACTACCCTTTTACTCGTCTGATGGTTTTTCGTTTGCATGACGCTCGTTCAGTTTCATGCAGGTTTCCTAGTCTCACCACTTGTGCATTTTCCCGTTTGTGTGTTTCTCTCTTCTCAATCAATCTGTTCTGCTGTGTGTTTATCGGTTTGCCAAAAACTTTGCTATCCACATCTCGTTCTGCTAATTTGTTCGGTTTTTGCGTGTTATCTATTTGCTTTTTGCCTGCTCGACCATCTCATAGGTCTGCTTATCCGCCTATTTATCCGCTTATATATATGTCTGCTTGTCTCTTTCTATGGCTACGCGTAGAACTGTCTATCTGTTATTTTTGTTATTGCTTTTAACTAACTACTCCCTGCTTGTTTATCTGGTAGTTATCCGTTTGTGTCGGTATTTTTGTTTTATCTATTTACTTATATCTCTACATGTTTGCCTGTTTACCTATCTTCTTACTTATTTACTTAGCTACCCACTGATCTATCTACTTGTCCATTTATTTATCTATGTACTTATC
>CCAG010003708.1:0-56159 GCA_001077435.1 Glossina morsitans morsitans | reverse complement strand
ATGAAGTAATTAAAACTATTTGTAGAAGTACAAAATTCGCTTCTTATTTGCATTGTATGCGCTATAACGCGCACTCTTCTTGTTTATTTACATTCTTTGCAAGTGTAAACGAAGTTGATGGGTGTAAAAAATTCCGACACAGCTGAATGTGATTTTCCTGTGTGTTTAGATATGTGTTTATTTCACAAGTACATGTTTTTTAAAGGATTTTAATATTTAACAAAAGAATGAAAAAATTTTTTTTATAATTACTTGTTTTCATCAACACTCGCTGTAAGCCTTGGGGGTATTTAACAAACAACAAAAACAACAATACTTTGCAATAATAACATAAAAAAAGTTTTTATGTGTTTTCTATAGTTGCACTATAGAACGATGGCATACTAATTTCCGCAAAGCGCTTAAACCATAGTCTTATTTGCCTAGCCGTCCGTTTGACTACCCTTTTACTCGTCTGACGGTTTTTCGTTTGCATGACGCTCGTTCAGTTTCATGCAGGTTTCCTAGTCTCACTACTTCTGCATTTTCCCGTTTGTGTGTTTCTCTCTTCTCAATCAATCTGTTCTGCTGTGTGTTTATCGGTTTGCCAAAAACTTTGCTATCCACATCTCGTTCTGCTAATTTGTTCGGTTTTTGCGTGTTGTCTATTTGCTTTTTGCCTGCTCGACCATCTCATAGGTCTGCTTATCCGCCTATTTATCCGCTCATATATATGTCTGCTTGTCTCTTTCTATGGCTACGCGTAGAACTGTCTATCTGTTATTTTTGTTATTGCTTTTAACTAACTACTCCCTGCTTGTTTATCTGGTAGTTATCCGTTTGTGTCGGTATTTTTGTTTTATCTATTTACTTATGTCTCTACATGTTTGCCTGTTTACCTATCTTCTTAGTTATTTACTTAGCTACCCACTGATCTATCTATTTGTCTACTTATTTATCTATGTACTTATCTGCCTGCTTATTGATCTGTGTATCTGTCTACCCATCTGGCCATTCATCTGTCTACCCATCTTTTTAATCTTATCTGCCTAATTATACGTCTAGTTATCTGTCTACTCCTCCATTGAAGTGACGTAAAATAAATAAAAGTCTACTATCTCATCCTCATCCGCTACTCTATTTGATGACAGTCTGTCTGACAATTCTTTTTTGTTGGAATTCTCATTGAAATATTTTCGACATTTAAAGCCCTTAGCACACTGTGTGCTTTTATTTATTCCCATTCAGCTTGTAGTATATATCCCTGCAGATAAGATTTGAAAAAAGATGCGACGAAATTACAAACGCACTCATAATAATAACGAATAATCTCAGCAATTTAAAATTCTGTTCCAAACAACAATATTTTATAAAGATTTTCAAGCTAGAAAAAAACATTAAAAACGCAATTATTTCCTTAAGTTAACGTTAAAAAAATTGATGAAAATCATTATCTGCTTAAATATTTTGACTTGATGTACATATGTTGGAAATAAGGACTATCCAAAATTCGCTGGAAACCGGACTTTTTCACTTGGTGTAAAGTCGAAAGGGTGGTGGTGATACTGAATAATTTAATTGTTTTTGTTGTTGGTGAGCTTTCTGTTGCAAAAAAAATACGGGCAAATTCTCCCTTTGGAAAATAAATGAAACAAATGAAAAAATTATACTCTTCTCTGCTCGAATGCTCTTGCACCCACCATCATTAACGCAAAAATGGAATGGGCGGAACTTTTTCATTCAATGCGCAAAAGCCCCCATTATTTTGATTTTGAGCGGAGACTTATTGTACTGTGGGCATGTCCTTTGACGTACATGATCTTCCAAAGATTGGAGAAATTTGAAATCGATATTTTAATTTTCTCGATCGGAAGCATGCTTACTTCGTACGTTTACAAAGACGGACAGCCGTAGATCCGATATACATGTGTCGTATAGAATATATATATATATGTGAAATATCTCTGCAGCTCCATTCTGGATGATGGAAACGTGGCAACAAAATGAACATACCGCCATACTGCGGTGGTACGGTGAGAAAGAACGAATGAAAGTGAAAGAAGGAAATTATGCAGAGCTTAAAACGAATCTTCTAGCACCGAACAAGCATTTGCTTTAATTTTTTCCACCACTATACAACAACTATCCTTGCCATCATTATACTTTTATTGTTCAATCACTATAAGCTTCATGCAATATGACGCGTATATGGCGAAGCAACCCACAAGTATGTCCCATTTATTACAACATAACATAAATAATAAATTGCTCGTGTAATGCGTAATGTTATGAAAATATTGTGGTCAAAGTATAGGGACACTAATCATCCCGTCCAATGTTGCCGTCGCTATAGTGAGTGTTTAGCCAGTAAAGGTAAAGTGTACTCCTTTCAGGCTGTGGCCATTCGTTATCTATCCCTTTTCGTACTTTCCTCTGACTATCACCGTGTTACACGTATAGAGGACATCTTCGCTGAGTGCTTTATTCATAGTTAGAGACTGGAAAAGGATGTTTTCTTTATCTCTTCAATCGTGTCAACAGGAAGTAATAACGTCCTTCTTCGGGTTCCGCGAATAGATTGAGGTCAAACAAAGCTAAACCTAGAGCGATATTGGAGCAATATCTGGCGACCCAATTTCGAGTTGTCAAAAATTAGTGATAAGGTGCAAAGTGTGATGATGCAAAAATCAGAAGTTGTCTGCTTATATTATGGAGAACAGCTTCATCTCAAAAGATTTCACAATGCATCACTTCACGATAATCGACGAAGGCTTACCCTTACTGCTTCCGGACGACAGCAAGCTAAGCTCAGCTTAGCTGAAATTGAAATGTAGTTCTCTCGATATAAGATTAAACCTAAAGAACATATAACATGAAAGCAGAGCAATTTATTAATTAAATAATTGGTTTCTAAACTGTAGATTTACCTTTATATTCATTTAAACGACGGATGGACGGAACTACTTGATAATGAAATATGAAAAAGGCGTTATCGTACATTTTTAAAGCTATTATAGATTTAAAATAATTTCGCTATAAATGCTAGTTAAAAATCCATACGCTTCTAAGAGCTTCTGATATACACGGAGACATTCGTCGTATATTTCCAAATGTTAGTCTTTCAAATGACACGCAAAAAATGTTTACTTTGATGGATAGAATAAACGTTGCCAGCATATATACATAAACAGCTGCAGGGATTTGTCTGTTTCTCTTTCTCTTATACCGAAAATTTTCACAATAAAATTTTTAGAAAGTTTTTAAATTTGACGGGAAAAACGAAAAGAGATATTCATTAAAAGGATTGCATAATGGAAATAGATGGAGTTTGGTTAAAATTCATTAAATTAATAAAAATTGCATTATCCTTCTCTTCTCGCTTTTATTGACCATTCAATAGCTTGCCAGATGTTTATTAATTATATCTCTTAATATTTACAGTTCACACACGGATTCACTAATAAAAAAGCAAGTTCAAATGTTATCTGATGAACGCGTGTTCAAAATACTCTACGCAACTTTGCTTGCTGTACGTTAAAGTTAAGAATGTTATAAAAAGTAAGAATTTCTTAAAACAACGAAAAGTAAAAATGTTTTCAAATTACTTTTAGAGAAATTATTGGTGTCGAAAGTAATCTACACGACATATATTATTTTATACTTGTATTCTTTATTGTCGAAAGACTTATTATTCTCAACTGGTTGATCTTTTGTCTATATAAGATCTTACTTTTTATGAATTACTAGCGAATAATGATAATGAATTGAAGTGATCTAAATTTAAGTCAGTAAATCTAAGTTTATGTTAAATCGTCGTTCCACGCGAACTTCTCTCGTGTGAATCTTTTTGGGAGAATGTTAGAGAGTTCAATGATCCATTCCATGCAGATTTTCCACCATATTCGCTCTATGCAAATACTGTTGTTTAATGATTTCTTATCCGTTTACCCGTTTCGTCTCAGTCAAAGCAAGTGAAGTCGTTGAAATATAAAGGTAACTGTTCTAAGGAGAAATATTAAAAATGCAAAGTCATAAAAGGGCCTGGCAAAATAGTGTAGCTTAATACAAGTTGTAGTCGTAGAAATGGTACGGCCAAGTCTATTTCGAGTAAGGTTAGTTTTTGGGTCGAGACGTTCCAAAGTTTCGAGCGTTTTGAACATAATAATAGCATGACAGACGTGCTTATGCCGATTCAGAAAAAGATTGAGAGTCGACTAGTATGTTAAAATCGTCGATGTTGTCTACATCATCATCGCTCGCATAACAAGGGATCGGCTTACGGTTCCCGTTATCGAGCAAACTTGTTGTCGAATTTGCATTTTCGGTTGATGGTTCTCGAAAATTCAGCTCCTAGTACTCGAGAGCGCTATCATGTTATACGCACACCGACGATATCACAAATATTCCGTTGTAAACACAACGAATGGGAAGACCAACTCGATTGAATAACATCAACCCAATATGCGGTCCCATTATTTTCGTCTTACGTATCGTACGATTGCTCGATAACGAGATCCGTAAACGTGTCCACAATAGTTGTAAAACAACGGTACAAAATATGTGATTATTACAACACAGTTTTCATATAATACGTTTTCACTTGACGTTTGCGAAGAGGCACTACAATGTATACCTTCACCGCAAGTGCTACAAACGCAACGTGGAGCTTCATTTTACCCATTTTGCGTGTTCTTTAGTAGATTTAAAGGTAGTGCTGTAACTATTAAATTTAAATTACAACAAATAATATTTGCACACATTACAAATGGTATTTACGTCGTGGTACGTCGTTACATTAATATGAAATTAAAATCCCCCGGCACATGCCCGTTGCTGCGAATGTACAGCTAAATGTATAATAAAAATGAAATAAAAAATAAAAATATATATAGCGTTCACAATCAGAGAATTGTGTTTCAATTTTAATGTTGATGAGGTTAAATTCAAATTTAATGTGCAGTAGATTTCGAAGTAAATTTAGTATAAGTGCAAATTAGTTAGAATTCAGGCTGCTAAGCGCAATAATAGGAGGATCAAAGCATGAATATAAGGGTAGCACAGATTTGATGCTTCAAATCAATGAGTATATAATGAAGTCAGAAGAGATATACATATATATAATATATTTTAGATAATTATATCCTTTTCTTACCATTTATTTGTCTTTTCATAATTTTCAGTTAAAACGTAACATAGCAGCCTACTTAACAATTGTTTTTCAATATCGTATGTAAGATATGCATGTTTTATAAATGTATACTGCTAGAGCTTCACAATTTGCCAAATCAATAACTATGGCATGTAGTGTGCAAAAACAAACTTCATCATCGGCCGGTCCCGCTACACCGAAATCCAAGGCCTTTGGAATTCCGCGGGGATCCTTGCCTACGGATATGGCTCAGCCGCCTTTGGAATTTCAATGGCCGCCACCTACCCCCGCATCAACGCATACGAATAACGTACGTTTGCACATGATGAATCAGGATCCAAAGGATTTGCATACCGCCCGTGCCATGATTGAAGAATTAAGATCGAAGGTGCGTTGCCAAGCGGAGCATATTATGAAATGGCGCAAAACTTATGCTCTACAGGTAAATTTCTTTTAAATAATACAAACGCACGAATAAAAATTGCTTTTTCTTTTCTGTTTGCGCGTACAGGTTCAACAGCACTATCGCTATCAAAAGGAAAAAAACGATCAATTGAATGCTTTAACTTGTCAATTATTACTTTTAGAGTCACGTTTGAAGCGCAAACAAAAACAGATAGCCAGTCTCTTAAATCATCGCGAGATGACTATACAGAGGCAACAAAAAATTATTGATACTCTATCGACTCGTTTAGTCGATCATGGTCTCGAGACAATTGAAGCCAGCTATGCCACCGAATTGGATTCGCTTAATGATTCCGATTCAGCTGTGGTTTTAGAGGACATAGACTCAGACTCAAATGTGACTTTAACTGGCAACCGTCGAAGAAGTAGCGGTAATATTGGTAATAATATGACAAGTGACGGCATCACCATTGTACGTTCTATATCGGATGCCATTGAAACCAATTTAACAAAGTATGGTGTAACTAGACGTAATAATTGCTTCCTGCGAAGACCGGAAATCTTAGAGACTGTTTATTCCGTAGAAGAGGATCCCGAGCCCACATCTGATGTAGCCGAGAAACGTGATAAATTCAAACAACGTTCTGAGAAGGCTTTAAGTTCTAGTTCAACAGAAGGACAAATAGATAATGCCGAAGTTAATACATCCCCATCTACACCAACACCTACAACAGTTAATTCTGCAGCAACAGTAGCCAATGGTGCTCACATTACTACCAAAGAAGGAGATAAAAAAGAAGATAAACCTTCAATTTGCGCTATAAAAAATGGTCATATGAAGTTACCGCAGTTGCATAATGTGAAAGCCCGTTCAATGGAGGATCCAGCAAGAGCTTCTAGTATCGATGACGATGATGTGAATGGAAATAACTTGCCTAAATCTAACCAGGTAACCAATTATAATCGTGTCATGTCCAATCATCGTTCAGTTACAAAACCTAAAGATGTCAAATACAAACGCATCAATAAAGCTAAGTCAAAAAGTCTTGAAGAACTGCGGGGTCGTCTCAAGAATTTGGTGGAAAAAGTTGATCATCAAACGTCAGCTGCGGTGCATTTACCAGGGCCAATGTATGCGGCCAATATAATACCACAAACAGCGCAATCGTATGCGTGACCATTGTCAACAGAAACGCAAGTACAGGACTCAGCTCAGAGCTTGAATTCAACTCCAGTAAAAGTAATTGACACGTCAAAGACGCCCATCAAGCACACCTCTGAGGTTTCACTGGCCGTTGCCATTTTGCCCCTAGCTAAGCACGCAGCTCCAAAGCGATCGCTCACATTACCGCGTGTATTGGTACCTCAAGCAGCTTTGCACAACGGTGGCAGTGGTACGACTGGTACAGGCAATGGTAGTGTAAGTGGTCGTAAAACTTTCTAGCAAATAAAGAAATTTTTCATTCGTAATTGTGATAAAAAAAAGTAAATGTCTTGAATGTATCAAAAAAAAATTATTTAAATTTTTTAGTATATTTAAAAAGACCTTTTTTAAATATATTTTATAATTTATTTTTCTTTTTTTTTATAAAATTTTTTAATAAAACAAAATATGATAAAAAGTTTTATAAACAGAAATTTTGTTTCTTTTTTTTTTTTTATTTGTTTTATTTTACTTATTGTTTATTCTCTGTTAATATATGATTCATAACAGACAGCAAAGACAAATGTCCCTCTCTGTGTCCATCTATCTTCCTAGAGATGTTATAGACTATAAATATATATATATATACATATATAACCTTAATCTATTTTCCAAGACGTAACTTTGAAAATCGAGTTAAACTCCATCACCAAAACTAAAAGCCATTATACTACAATTTGCAATCAAAATTTCCTCGAACTGATTAAATGATTTGTTGATTTTTATCTTAATAGTTGATTAAGATTTCTCAGACATAGTATACATATCTTATCAAAATATTTCAGCGTTGCTTTGCGATAGAACATATGAACACAAATAGTTGAACGAAATATGCAGATTGCTATGCAATTCACCAATCAACAGACAACGTTAAAAAATGTACGCATGTGGTAATGGTTATGAACAGTTTGCCACGGAAGAAATGTAATTTTTTTTTCTTAACTACAAAATTATTTTCAAGACTTAAACTATAACAATAACCAGATTTTTGGCAGTTGAGCACACTATATCCACAAGAACGTGGCTTCCGCATAAGAGACGAGGACTACGGATCATATCCGCTATATATAAAATTATATAATTATGGCTAGTAACAATCGTCGAGATCGATCTAGATTACAGACTTCTATAGCATTGAACATGTCATAATACACTCTATTTTGATTATTTCTCTTACCTATTGTGTGTATGTCGCAGAGCAAGTCTAATCTAATTTGGGGAATGCTGTCCCAGTCTTTACCACGGAAAAAATTATAAGAATTATAAAAACAAACGAATTTTTATACTTCCTATAACAAATAAAAATATAAGGATTTTTATTAAGCAGCCAGCTACAGGTGCAGCAACTGTCACTCTCTCCCATCACATCTGCTCTTGCGTAAGCTCGATAGAATATTTTGCAAGCTGTTATTAGTACTACTACTGCTTATACAAGCTTTAATTCCAGCAATCCCTAGTACGTTAAGTTATAGACATTATGCCGGAAACATTGACTCATTTTGTCGCTTCCATCATGTTCTAGAAGATTGCTAATGAATCAGTTTCTCCCGCCGTAATGGCCCGTCAAAGCAACAACAAAAAATTTTGGGTTTTAATGCATGCGTAAAACGTGAGGCATTTCAATGTAAATACAGTTTTCTCGTAGCCCCGTTTTTATACGAATTTTGGAATGGTTAGTAAAATACTGTACAATAGTTTAAAGATACATTTTTTTACAAACACTGAAAGATTAAGGGTATCTTCAATTTATCAAAACCTTTGCAACGCCCAGAGAGGAAACTTGAGATACCCCACAAAACATATATACATTTTTGATCGGCAATCAAGTCTAAATCGATTTAAACATGTCCGTCTGTCCACCTGTTCGCTTGTGTAAAGTCTGCTCTAAATATTCTCCAGGCCGCAAAAATGAACTTCAAATTTGACGGAAAGATTGGCAAGTTGGTACTGAAAATGGGCCAAATCGATCGAATAACACGCCTACTGTACTAGACAACCCACAGAAGCAATTTTCAAAAGCCCCGTAAACTATATATACATTTTTGGCCAGTTTCAAATTAAGAATGCACCTAAACATGTCCGTCTATTCATCAGTCCATCTGCTCGCCTGTTAGTCTAAGGTAACTACCCTCCTTCTCGTCGAAAAATTTTGAAAAGAGTTTCAAAATGGCCCAACCAAGTTAAAGAACATACCTGCAACCAAAACTGAGAACAGCTTTGCTTTCCGCGTCTTTTGCTCATTACTCATAAACTACAGTACAGCGATATAAATTCTAGAAAAAATAGAAAAAAAATCAGCCACGCCCACCTGATATTGTAGAATAAGCAAATTTACATTTTTGCTTTTCTCAATCATTTGTAAGATAACGGTGACGGGTATAAAAGGTTCGATCATAACCGAATACAATTTTCTTGCTTTTTTTTATTTCATTTATTTATTTACTTATTAATTTTTACTTTTGCTGCATTCACAACGCTGTAAATAAAAGTCTTGAAACTTTACAAGTGGTAATGAAAACATAATAATTTTAAATAAAATATAATCTAATTTATTTATTATTATTTTTTCTTCTAGATTAAGAATTCTTTTAAGAGATCGAATATCATGAAAAGAATTCAATGTCATAAGTACCTTAAAAATGTAGATTTTATGATAGAACTTGAGATAAAAAATAAGTAAACAAAAAACAAAAAAATAAAAAATTTTAATTTAAGAAAAGAAACAGAATTTAAGACAACTACTACAGAGTTTCAATTAAAATGCTTAAAAGTGAACTTCAGTACCTACTCGAATCCTCTAACTGTGTTTTCTAAGGTACAAAGTAGTTTTAATGGGTAAATAAACACCTAATTACGATATGTAACATATTACTTAACATAACTTAACTCTATCTTTCAAATGCTTATTAAATGAACTACTGATTGTGAAAAACAAACAACAAAACATCCTGTATATATTTTTATAAAGTATTTTTCTAATGTACAAATTAATACTTGGAAATTGTGAATGTATGATCCAAAGGCCAAGAAGCATAAGAGCTTTTTTTGAAAATCTATCCACGTTCCTATTAAGATAATATAGTTCTACGGTGTATAAGCATTTTATATAAATTTCTTTGTTCGATCGAAGTTCTAAGCAAAGAAAATGAAAAAATGAAAATTTCAAGAGACTTTTCTGAGTGATGCTTTTTGGTCATAAAAAACTTCATAAAAAATAAGAAATAAATATCGAATTTTTTTATACTTACTATTACGTTGCGCGTGTTCGACTTGTTAAAATAATAATGCTTGATGGTTGATTTTTTCACAAAACGTCTCTATTTACATGTTTATTCTTCTAAACAGGGTCTTTACATCAATGTAGTTTTCTCTTTGAAAATCGTGCCGGCGTGTCTTGCTCAATAGACGACTTGATTTATTTTATTCAGGAATACGTTAAAAATGTGAGCGGTTTTTTAGCCATGTGTTTTTAACGCTAACTCGATATATGACTTTAAGTCCATTTTCTGTTGTCAGTTCAAAACATTATAAGAAATCGCTTTGCTTAGCTGGTAAGGAATTTTCATGTTCTTAGCGATCCTTCTGATGATAATTCATATTGTAAGATGAAGTCCAATCCATTTGACTTTTCATTTTCTCGTAACAGTCAGGGATCTCAGGGAACATTCCTTAAAAGATTTGCCCAACTCGTGATTTTGACCCAGTATTAACGCCCAACTACTTTTCTTAGTCCGCTGTGCTTTATTTCGTGTCTATTACAAACTCTCAAGAAAACTTTCTAAAACGTGTGGAAATATCACCTGAAATGTGTATTGTCCACTCTGTCGTCATATGCACACTATGAACGTTACGTTCTGCTTATTATATATATAAACCTATTTGGTGTTTGGTAACGAGCTAAATATATTGATCTGATTGTGATAGATCGTATAGCACATTGAAAACTATTTAATAACACGTAAAAAGACTATAGTCGTCCGCAGCCCATCAATAGATGCAGCTACTCATATAAAGACTTTTCACAACGACACATTACATGGAAAGTGCTCGAAAAAGTCGTCCGATCGGAACCATTTTCAATAGAATTCGCCCTTTGGCGAAAATACTTCATCTGTAGATTGCATAGAAGAAATCAAATCGGACGGAGGGGCAGACAACCTAGATCAATTTATAAAGCGATCCTGAATTGAAGAATGGATCTATCTCAAGCCCTTATGCATGTTATATACTTAACTCAATATATCATTTCATCATAAGTGATGTTGGGTATAAAAAGTATTTTGAAATCAACAAACAAAAGTCTTAAAACAAAATATCGAGTTCATAATTGAAGCGTAACGAGCAATGAAGCAAAGCTTTGATTTTAATTTCAAGGAAGCCGAGGTAAACAGAACAACATATAGTATTATGTGAGGTTTGTGGAAAAATAATAGCACACACCTGGTGATTGGGATAAAAAAATTATTATTTTTACTACTTTGATAAGAAAATTTATTGTATATAACGTTTAAAGAAGAATAATTGTAACAAAGTATAATAAGACAGGAAGCGTTGCAAATATTCTAAATATATGAATTAATGCTGAAAATTTATTAAAAAAAATAAATAAATAAATAAGTAAATAAATATTTATAAAAATATATAATCAGCGTTTATTTAGCAAAATATATTGAAAAAATGTTGAAATTCCAGCGGCTTATTAAAAACCATATAAGTGAAGAAAAACAAATTTGAATTTGTTTATATAAAATTCAAAAAAATTAAAAAGAAATTAATCAATTTTAATTAAGTTAATGTACTCTTCCGAGAACTACGTGAATAATTAATTATTTAATTGCTTTATTGATTTATTTATTAAGAATTTTTTCTTGCCATTCCTTCATAAAAAGGAAATTAGACATACCAACAATTTGTAAAATAAAAAATTAATTAAAATAAAATTCATATTCATTTATTTTCTCTTTGTAAACAGTATTTTTCTTTCCAGTAATTAAAGGTTAGTCATTAAAGTTATGATTAAAAAGAAAACTACAAAAAGGTATGCATAGTACGACATTTACACTCAATCTCAAGTAGACCTATTCAAATGGCATAAACTTACTGATAGGCTGAGCCGATGCTTTTTTTGGCGAAATTCTTAACTGAATAAGCAACAAATAGGACAGATATATATGTGTTACGAAGAGTTAAGAAATCGGAAAGTTTTATTTTCTGCTTTGCAAAAGCAGTTGAGAGCAAATTAAATAGAAATAACAGGAATTTTGAAAGGGAAAACTATATCCTTGGACTGTTTAATAGCGTCTATGAAATCATCCATCTGAAAATAACAAATTTGTCAGGCTAGACAGTTAAGGCAGCTGTTCGAAGTACACTGCTGCAAACACTTTCCCCCCATTAGAAATCTTTTGCTTGTTAACACTTTAAGCAAATCAGAAAATAATATCTGGCTGCGACCCTACCTTCCATACCCACCTGCTTTTCCTTAAAACAACTGAACTTGCAATTTCCAATTTCTATAACGTTGAATGAACGTCGCCGATCTTGTCCATATTTGTATAGGCATTGTATTAATGCAAAATTCTCAACATTGCATCTGTTGTACTTTATGAAAAATACGCAAAACATCCATTTTTTGATTTGAAAAGAGATTTGTCCACAGATTTATATTCTACTTTGGGCGTATCCTTACACAAAATTGATCTATTTTGATTAACGACGCAATGTTTTTGCCAAACTTGAAGACGGTATCTTCATCTCACCAATCGGAAGTATGTTTATCGTAGACAAATACCCAGATGTGCACGTGGGCGAGCAACAAAGCCTGCAAATAAGATTGATTGAGAATTTGGTATCGAGAAAATTTACATATATATATATATATAGTGTGTAGCTCTTCTAAAGCTTCTTTCTGGATATTGAAAACGCGTCGAGAAAATAAATGTGTCTTCATGGTTCGGTAAATGATATAAAAATCTTTTTTCTTCTCAATCGAAAACATTCTCACATCATATTTCTTAAACGTCCTTAAGTAAAAATTTATATTCATCTTGATTCTAATATAATTTTGATTGTGAAGCATAAGTTGTTTTACTTACCATTCTGATGATAGCTTTAACTTTTCATTTTAAACAATTGCTTGACTAATGTTATCACACGCCTTTTATACCGTTATTGTATGCCTTGTATATAAATTGTTAATAATATGTGGGAATAGTATAAAAGGAGAGCAAATAACGTCGGCAATACCATTGTTTGGCATTCACAGTCGAAGTTATCATCAGAATCAGAAGCGAAATGAGTTATCTAACATTAACTTTCCTTGGAATTCTTCTTGTGGCACAGGTTCGTTTTAAATAAAAATTATAATAATTTTATTATTATTTTATATACATTATTATTATTATAATTTTTAGACTTGTAATCTAAATTTCTTCTTTCCTTCAGTCACCCTTGCCATCGTCTGTCAACGCTCAGAAATTTAATACAAAAAACAAATTGTATAAAGGTACTGTTGCGGCGTTCGTTAACTTCGCAACACAATGGGGTAAACGTTACGGTAAGGTACTAGATAGAGTTATAGAAGATTTGAAAGCTGAGGGAAAAGAAAATGCAGGTGGTATAGAACATTTGAAAGAAATTGCTGAACTTTCTAAACATTTGAGAGCTGGTAGCGATGACGAAACTTTGCGTAACATCATGAACTTTGATGGAAATGAAGCCGATCTTAAAGAGATAATAGACAGCTTTGCGGACCCGGAGCATGTCGTTACTTTAGCTTATAAAGATGGCAAAGATACTGTTCAGGAATTTTATATAACTATGCTTAAATTCTTTGATGCTTTCGGCAAAGCTTTGGAGGAATTTACTAGAGATATGAGTGAGAAGGAAAAAGCCGAACATAAAGAATTTTTGGAATGGTTTAAAAAGTATGAAGTGGCCAAGCAAAATAAGAACATCATAGAGCAAAGCCGCTTGTTCTTAGACTTCTTTAAATTTTTCAATCCCGATCTTTAAAGAAGCATAATAGCAGCAAACGCACTTCTCACATAAATAAATATGAAAACATTGTAAATAATCTAAAGGAGAAAATAAATTGAAACAACTTTTTATTAAACATTACGATTTTTAATAGTTACGTTCAACGAATCACTAATAACACCAATTTCGTCTATCTCATCATATATGCACTTTGACTTAATTCTTTCTTTTAATTAAGTCCATTTCGTTCATCCGCATGCCAATCTACTGTTAAAACTCTTAAACTAAGCCAAATAGAGCACAACAAAGCTTAAAACTTGATACAATTTTAATGAATATATGTCAGTAAATGAAAGAACATCTTGCTACGAAAGTCGCATGTTTGATAAAATAAATCCACATGAAAACTACCTAATTCTAATTACAACGAAATTACTTAAAACGTTGGGAAACAATTATAAAGACGCCTTATCCAGCCAGCAATTGACGAAAATTCACAAAAATTCGCAGCAAATTATTCGGATCGTTCAGGTAGAAGGTAGAACGTTATCTTAAAGGGAATAATAAACGCCTACTTACGAAATGCAATATGCTCACTAACATCTGCTTCACCGTTCAAATGTCTGCTTTGAGCGCCCTTTCGAATTTAAGAATAAGTGAAGAGTATCAGTAAAGTAACATTTTGCACTGACACTTGTAGTATGGGAAGTATGGGAAGTTTCAAGAGAACTTTTGCTGCCAAATTACAAGAAATCGCTTTACATAACTGACATGAAGTTTCGATCTTTTCAACGGTAACTCATATTGGAGGATAAAATTCAATCTATCTAATATTTTTATGTTCCCGTCAACGGAGAATATCACGGTTGCAGACTGAGCGACATGGCTTCTGAAGATGTCTTTTTCAACTCGCTCTTCTGGCTTGGTATCATTACCAAAACCCTTTTCTAACTTCGTGGTGCTTTATTTCGTTTCTATTGCAAAGCCTGAACCCAACTTTTCCCGAAAAGTCCCTGAAAAAGTCGCCAAACACACTGAAATGCGTATTTACAATTCAGTCACCATAGCCAAAGTAAGCCACGGAACTGTCTGCAACTTGTTGAGAGCACTAGTGGGTATGCAACAATAAATAAACGACAAGAAATTGAAAATTCTATCTAACTATGAAAGAACATTTAGGTAAACATAAATGCACGATATTTGATAAGGAAGGCGAGATAAGGAAGATAGATTTGGTTGCTCTAACAATTATAACTAACGTCCGCTGGCTGAAAAAGCGACCCTGTTGTCCATACACTACCTTACAAAGAGATGGCAGAAATGAAACTGGGAAGAATCATTGCAGTACCCCAAGGCGCTGGAAAGTCATCGCAAGCCCCTGAACCCTCTAGAGACTTACAAACAAGCTGTCATTACCTGTAATACTAAGTTTGAGGTCGTGAAATGTAAGTAGTTTTCCAGAGGAAGCGCTCCTCGAAGGATGCCATAGCAATGGTATAATCAGTTTCACGAAGCAAAATGAAGATTCTGGCGATTCCAAACGAGTGCACGAGTGCGGATAAGTGAATGAGTAAAAAGTACGTTTCTAGTATCAAAGAATCATAAGAGATTGGCGTCTAAAATCCTTAGTGAAAATTGCGATATCCCGTCGTATTTACGCTTATTGAAAATATGTATATTGCGTTTCCTCAACATGTTACGAATACGCGTCAGCAATATAATATTATCATTAGCATTTAAGCGAGATGAGTGACCATTGGGTCGGTTTGTGGCTATTGACGTCGCATGCCCATTCAACTGAAGCAGCTTTTTCAACCATATTGTTTTGTGAGGCTCCGTGAGTGGAAACAAAACCCCGTTATGTTTGTAGTATCACTGTTGTTTGAATAACGGAACCTTAACGGAAAAGCTAACATATATACCCATTACGAGTAATCAAGAAGCTGGAAAGTTTATTTCACTCCTTTAAAAACAAGGCAAGAAGAATTTTGAAGAGGAGAATTCTATCCGTGCACTGCTTAACACCATCTGCAAAAAGATTTAAACGATAACAATAAATGCAGCATGCTAGATAAAAGAAATAGCTCTTCACACGTAGGGTCTTCCGTTCACTTCATAACCGAATTAACTCTTAGTTGTCTATAAGTAAAACATTATATTTCTCTTAATTTTAATCTAAGTTTATAGCTAAAAGTAGAAAACGATTAATGAATAATTGTTTATTTCAGACCACATGGCCAGCACTATATATAAATAATATATATGTAATAATGATTTCAATTAGATTATTAAAAATTGAATGATTTCAATAATCTTTCTTAACCTTTTTAACACAATTTGCATTGATAAGCTGACACCTCGAAAAGGTATAAAAGGCATGTAATAGCATTAGTAGATCATTAGTCGGAAATTTTCAGTTAAAGCTATCACCAGAATCGTAAGCAAAATGAATTATGTGACATTAAGTTTTGTTGGAATGCTCCTGGTGCTCCAGGTACGTACTAAATGCGAATAATAACAATGATAATAAGCAGTCTTTTAATCTAAATTTTTTCTTCCACTTAGTTATGCTTTGCTATTCCTAAACCCGACGCTGATTCGCCCGCCTCTCATCATGAATTTAATACAGATAACAAATTGTATAAAGCTACTCTCGAGCAGTTTGTTAAGGTCGCAATACCCTTGAGTGAACAGTACGGTCATTTGTTAGAAAAAGTTGTGGAAGATTTGAAAGCTCACGAAGAAGCGCCTAACTATGAAACTCAAATAGAACATTTGGAAGCACTTGTTAAAGCTTGTAAACATTTAAAAGGTGAAAGCGATGACGAAACTTTCCATAATATCTTAAAACTGCAAAGTGACGTGGCTGGTGCTCAGGAGGAAAGCAAAAAATCGTCGAAACATCATCTTGTCCGCGATTTGTTTGACAAAGATGGCGCAAAGAATTTAATCGAAGAGTACCATAAGGATTTCACTGAATTCTTTGATGGTTTCGATGATGCTTTCGAGGAATATGCTAAAGACTTGAGTGAAGAGGAGAAAGCCGATCACGAAGATTTTTTGAAATGGTTCAAGGAATTCAAAGAAGCGGATGGTTTTGACAAAAAATTCGAAAAGTTTGTAGAATTCTTTAAGTTTTTCAATTCCGAAAATGTTTTAGAAATAAGAAAGTAAATATATATAATTTATAAATAAACCGAAAAATTTAAATAATTTTTTTATTAAACAAAAACATTCTTAATCTCGTTTCCATCATGAAATATGCATTTCCTTATTAATCAATTAGATCGTTCGTTCGATCCAATCGCTCGTTCGCATGTCAATCTATTTTTGAAACTCTAAAACACTGTGCCTTCTGTGTTTAGGTAGTTTGTAATTCAGAATTGATAATCACCGATGTGGTTTCGCAACGGCCACGACCTGCACATTTTGCCCCGCTTTTATTATGTAAATGTATTTCTAAGTGTATCTGTCATAACAATTTCATGTCTCAGCCACAACAGGCCAAAAGTTAAACTCGAACTAATAATTAGCAAACGATACGTTATTGAAAAGCAAGACATTTAACTTCTTATTAAGCGTCCCTGTAAAACATCGGTTTCTCGATTTCATTTTGATTCAAAACTCGCTGAAATTTAATGTAAGATCGACGTCTTGACTTATTTCTTTATTTATTGTTTATCGCAAATAAAAAAAAGGCGGCGATTCTTTAACTCACATTTGAATTCAGTTATCGGAAACAACTTTCATAACTCTACTGCATTTCACTAACTCTCACTTTGAGTTCTCAATTCTCGAATGCATTATACATCGTAGGAAGTCCTTCCTTCCTTAATTTCCTAACCTAATTTACCATTAAGTGTCCAAGGTGCCTTATATATCCGATTATGATCTTCTGTTTGTTTCTCCTCTGGATAAAGTTGTTATAGGCAGTAGACTTGGATTAGAAATTTTGATTGAATGTTCATTTGCTGTTTGTCTTACAGATACTTGTACATCATACATTACATTTGGAAAAGATGTTTGTTAATTTCAAGCTTGCTTGTACCATTGTTATGTTTCATTTACTACTGTTGGTTCATTTGATTTTAATTACTGATACCTGATAATGTGTTAATGCAACATATTTTGAATTTACCTACCGGCGTTCAAGTAAACGAATCCATCTAAATTCAATTCAATTCAATTCAACTGAATTTAACTTATATACTTTCATATGTGTAATATAACAATTCCTTATATAATAATATACGACAGGTGATACAATAAAATCTGTAATGGAGAAAAAATTTCGCAAAAACCCTAATGAAGGAAAGAAACGTTTTTTCTACTTACAACTGTCTTAAATACCTAAAGCCCTAATAAGAACGTAATACATGGTATGTGAGAGAATTCAGAGTTTAAACAATCAAATTAATTAAAGTTTTGAGTAAGAGAATGTAATATGGAGGCTGGGCGCTATTTAGCCATAACGGCATAAAATGTTATAGGATGGATTCAAAATTATTCTCTTGAGTGAGTGTGGAGTTCGAAGTAATATGTGATATTAATTTTGTTAATTGTATATGGAAAATGGTGTTTGAGGTCTAATATAGGGTCGGACATAATACCCAAAAATTTAGCTTTCTTTTCTCACTGAATTGAGTGATTATTAACATTTATGATACTTTAGGGAATAAAACATTGTTTTCTTTTCCTTGTAAAATAAAATGCCTGCGTCTTCTCACAATTTATCCATATTTTCCATTTTTAAAAATTTGTTAATATATTGTTTAAAACTTCTTGTGAGTTAGTTATCATCTTTTATGCTAAAACTTCCGACGAAAGTAATGCTATATGGTCACCAAGTATTGATAAAATACAGTTTTATGTTAACGAATATTCGATGAACATAAATTACATAATACTGGAAAGAAAAAAGAAGCCTGTGGGCAATCAGCAAGAATGGGAAATGTATCTTTGCTGTGCTACATAAGCTTTAAAAGCTCCAAGTATTATTTCTATCGATCGAATCGGAAAATTATAAATAATCATTTTATAGATGAGACCATCACGTCATGTAGTATCAAATGCCGCCTTTATATCTAATGGAATCATGCCTGACGATTTCCGCTCATGAAAATTGCGCCGAACTATGTTTTTTATTTTACTAAGAGAATGAGGAGTGTATTGTGTCCTTTACGAAAACCAAATTATTGGAAAACAAGGAGGACAATAGGAGGACGACGAATCAGAAGACATGTCGAGCTTTTTAAGGGAACTTACTTTTGCCTCCTCAAATTCTTTCGGGAAATATCTAGAAGTAAAACAGGAAATTATAAAACCATTCGACAGTCTTAGTCCTTTCTTTGGTAGAGCCTTTCGGCAACCATTAGTAATGCCATCCGCATCAGCTGCCTTTTTGTCTTTTAAATTCTCGACTACTAGAGATTTGTTAATAACTCCTCAGTAGAACTGGAATTGGAAGTCAAGAAATTGCTGATCACGTTACTCACATAATTCGTTAGCCCAGAGTCAATGATATTAACTGGAATGGCATGATTAGAAACAAAACTCTCAGCGAAAATCTCACAGGTAAATAGAAAACGGTTCCATGTTTTGTTCTTGAAATTGTTAACTTTGTCTTGTATAATATATGCCAACCGTTTAATTTTTCGGGAGGTCTACAATAGATCTAAATCGTTGCCAACTTCTACGAAGACAAATGTGTATTATATATTTGATATTTTTGGGTAAATCTTTTCTTTTGAAATGTGGATAATTTTAAGGAAACTTAAGTCACTCGCCTAATTTTTACTTATATTGACTCATTATTCGAAATGTTATTTAGATCTAGAATTCTTAAACAAGTTTTTGCGTAGTCGGAGAGAGGTACCCAGTTAGCATTTCCAAAATTATATTTGAAAGATTGAGATGTATTGACATTATCGTAAATAATAATTCTACCTGGCAGATGGTCAGAGCTAAACACATTTATCATTGATGCCTAAGACATTGACATTCAGATATGTTCGCCATGGAAAAATGTACTGAAGACAACTGCGCGTTTGCGTTTGTGTGGCCACTCGGAGACGCAATATTCACATTGTATGCCTTCAACGTCTTAATTAAAACATTTTTCCATGCATTAGTCCTGAGAAAACCCTATGCCTTATGTTTGCAGTTAAAATTATCGCCGATAACATAATTCTGTTACCTTCTCAATCTGTAAATATCACACGCAAAAGTCGGTCTACTACTGACATCCCTACAGACCAACTGTCCTAGAAAATAATACGATATATACTGTAGCAGTTTGTGTAGTTGTTGAAAGTCTTCCTCCCATATTTTCAATAGTGCCAGTTCTAATAATTGGAAGTAACAGGTGAGGTAAGTATCTAGCTAACTTTCGTTTAAGAATTCCTAAATTTACCCCAAAGGGGCACAAATATTTTTAAATTCCTTTAAGTTCTATAAAATTATTAGGTTTCGCAAACTCTATTAAAACTTGTACTGTCAGCTAATCGTGCAAATCTTAACCATGGAGGTTATTAAGCGTCAACTAAATGAGATAAGATTGCTTTAGGTGACAATTGATTTTATTTTTCAGACTATAAAAGAAACTCGGCTCTACTAAAAATTCAATGATTATAGAAAAGCAACAAACTGATCATCACAGCATTCGCAATGAGATCATCGACATTGGTCGTTTTAGGATTACTGCTGATTATTCAGGTGAATTTTATTTATAAACAATATTTGCACATGCATTTTATTATATTATTGATGATTCATTTTTTTTTTTCTTATTAATATTTTTTGTACTTTTCAGCATTCTTCTCTCAGTCCGGTACCAGAAGTTGATGCTACAGATGCGCAGAATGAACTGGATAGAAATAGCGAATTGTATAAAAATGTTGCAAGCGATTTTGTAAAACGCGCCTTGCCTTACTGTGAAAATTTTCGTAAAATATCGGAACAGATGTTGAAGGATATAGAAGAACACAAGACCGACAGTCAATACAACGACGTAAAAGATCGCTTAGAAGAGTTCATTGAAGCGACCGATCATCTGGGAAACGCTGATCAAGAAGAAGTTTTGAAATATATGCTGAGATTGGTGGAACACTTGGTAGGAGCTATTTACGAGTATAAGCAGCCTGAAGCCAAAAAAATCTCTTCTATGCACTACTTGACAAACATGAAGATGAAGAACTACTCGAAGCATTCGAAAAAAGTTTTCAAGAATATTTCGATGGATTCGATGCACAATATGGTGAAAACTTCAACGATAATGGAAAAGAAGTGAATGACGATCTTCTCAAATGGCATAAGTCATTTGTAGAAAAACATTCAGTTGGCAGTTTTCTTAAACAATTTGTAGCATTCATAAAATTTTTCAAATTATATAATCCGAACTTATTTTCAAGAGAGTGATTACGGGAAATTCTACTAAACTTTATCTTGGATATCTCGGAAAGAAAATAAAGTTTCAAATTAATTAATTAATAATAATAATAACATCTTACAGCCAATTAACCCGTTTTTTTTAGTTTCTTCTTTTACTCGATAGTCAAATATTTTTAATTGCAAGACCTAGTGACGAAATATCTAACAATCAAAAGTTTTCATTTGCTGAGGCCAACTGTCTTAAAGTAAAGAATAGAAAAAAAGGAAACAAACATAAGATCCCATGGAAACGCGTTATGCAAGCAAATGTCACATATGAATACCCGATACGAAGAATGAGACACTAAAAAATTTATAAAGGAAACTTGATAATTTTTACAGACCTAGACATACAAACAGAAACGAATTAGGAAAACCCGAAAGCCCACAATTGAAAGCACTTCAGTACCAAATTAATCTATAATTACGAGGAAGATATTGAATAGAGGCCCAAAAGTAGTGTTTACTGGAAGGACCTAAAGCCATATTCAAACGTAACCTCATGACGCATGCTAACGCACATTTAGAGAAAAGAGCAAAGATACATGTCCGCATGGGTAGCCCAGTAGGTAAGATTCACGACTACCAAGTCAATGTTCGCGGATTTAAATCTCAAGTGCGATGGAGTTTACTTTGCTCGTAGCTATCGTAATAAGTACTCAGTCCGTAAAGTCGCAACACTCACGGATTTGGCCCGCAATCACTAGAGGCTGCGGTCTATTTCTTTCTCTTTCATCGCTTCTTTCTGACCTTTACCCTGTCACACAAATGAGGTTCCCTGAGTAATTGGTGAAATAAAAAGAAAATCAAAAGTGTAAGAAATGGCTTGATGTCGAAGTCTAGACAACGTTGTCAGAAACGAAGATTTCAAGTTGCGGTGATAGCTATCGACAGAGCATTGCTAGCGAATATAAATGCACATATAATACATATAAGCGAATATAGTGGGGAACCGCTATATATTTTAATAACAAAATTACTTGTTCATATTGTCATGAACTTTTATAAAATATACAATTATTAGAAGTTTTGAGTTTCAAAAGAAAACAACATAAAGAAAATAATTTTGTATGACCATCAGTACAATCATCAACGAGTCTTCGAATCTTGCAAAATACTTAAAATAATGATATTATGTGTATCAAACATGTGTACAGCGAAATAGTGATTTTATGCATAGATCAAAGGAATAGAACAAGTAATTAACGTATGTCCCATTAAGTTGAGTTAATAAATATTTATGGTATTTTATAATATTTTCTTGCTTTTCACTTTTTCATATTCCTACACAAGATGAGGCATTGCTTACCTCTCATCTTGAATGTAATGAGGAATTTTCTGCGGAAGAATTTATCATCGTTCTGCACACAACGATATTGTGCGATGTTTGATTCGGTGAAAATCTTATGGAAGGATTTAAAATGTAAGCCCACAACAAAACCTAAGACGACACGCAGGATATTTAGGGATTGAGAAACTTTACAAAACGTGATCACAGCTGAACTAACTTAATCGTAACGGTTCTATTTCTATAAGATATATGAGTGGATTAGAATAGAAAGGCGATATGTATTACAAATTCTTAATAGGTTCTCTGACGTTTTCATCATCAGTATAGTAGTGATCTTGGGAACATTTTGTGAAAGCTCGCCCGGTTTTCATTGTCTTTTTGATACAACACAGCTCACGCATCACATTATCTGGACTTTTACGATTTGCTTTAGGAAGGGACAGTAGATTGAATCTTTAAGAGAGTTTACTGTTTTTTTTATGTTATGTTCCTTTTACTTTTCATAGGCTGAAGGAAGGGAAATATGCTTAATTTATGACAAAAAAAGAAAGGTATTTAATTTGTGCTTGTTAAGACAGAGTGACTTCCAATCACCGCCTGCTATGCCAATCCATAGAAAGTTCGATATCTAAAAATTTCAATACTTCTTCTGTATCTAAAGTCCCATAAAATTTCGTGTGAGCAAAATTTTCGAATTTCTGTACATCATTTCTTCATCAATTTAGGCACCTGTGTCTTAAAGGAACAATTCACCTAATCGTTCGTTTAAAATATTTGGTAGCTCCGCATAAGTAATATTTGGTGAAGCTAGGTTGTCGGAATTCGATCTCTCACGATAATTTATTTACAACTTATAGCTTTAAAAATTTTAGAAAGACTTCTTTCAAGTAAAGTTTTAATCTCGATTTTTCATTTTAGAAATTGATCTCCGCTATTCGACCGTACACACGTACTCAAGCAGGGATCAATTAGTACTTTTATGGGCTAGGAAGGTTTGCGAATAGTCATAAGACAAACCTTGCCGTGACCTTGCGGCAGAGTTATTTTCTTCCTTCCTCGATAAGAAAGCTTACGGTGTGTAATGCTTAAAGAAGAATAATTGTAAAAATACAAGAAGAAAGAGAATCGTTGCAAATATTCTAAATGTCAAAGATTAAAAAAAAGAAACTAAGTATAATCAACGATAATTAAGTCATAAGCTATTAACATTCAAAGGAATTATTGATTGAGAGGCAAATACCAATTTGTTTACATGCTGAGAAAAGTAAACAAATTTTGGTCAGATTAATGTACTTTTCTGAAAATTGTGAGAGCAAATAATTATTTACTAAAAATTTTTCCTTTCCATTTCTTTATAAAAAGTAGACAGACACATATATTGTTAATTTGTTTGTGTGAATTGAATTTTTCTTTTGAATTATTCTTTCTATGTAAATTGAATTTTTCATTTGAATAATTAAACGCTAGTCATAGACGTAAATAATTAAAAACATGCATAAACACTGTATTGGGCTTACGGCTGGCCATAAAATAGCTTACATCAAACTGCAGTTATGTTAATAAAAGAACTTTTCAAAACTTTAAGTGGGAAGTGGTCGAAAAATTGATTCGATCAAAACCCTTTTCAATAACATTCATCGTTGGGTCAAATAAAATCTGTCAAAAACTGTGGGTTGTCGACTGAATACAAAAAAACACGACGCACAGACTTAAGTCTTAGGGTTTAGTATAATAAAAGTTGCGTCTAGCTCAAGTGCTTCTGGATGTTGCGCACATTACACAATGTTGTAACATAGGTGATGTACCATACAACGACTACGAAAGGTTAAGCACAGTACGTTTAGGTATCTATAGTCTCAAGTATACGCATTGAATCAGCGAATATGGTTTGGCTAGCAAGAGAGACGGTGCAGGTGTTACTGCAAGATGCTAAAAAAAATTCGTGATCTTTTCGTTTAAAAGCACTATTCTTAAGCTGTACGCGCAACTGCATAAGCTATTACACCATACTGAGAATCACATCGATTTTTGAAGCTTTACTTTTCTTGCTTACTTAGAAAGATTGAAATCCTTACGAGTAGTGAACGGTGGACGTATCACGATAACCATGGTGCAGAGATTGATATCGATGATGCAACTGCATATTTATGGCAGCTCCGTTGCGGTAGCCAATTAGGTGTAGTGTACTACGATGTATTCAAACCAAATGAAGTCATCACTAGGAAAAGCTACCAACAACAACTTCAAAAATGCCTCAAGAAATATTGCAGTTCTGTTTTGGAATATTCCACTCTCACCGATTTTGACAGCAGATATTGATTCTTTCGACTAATATATCAATAGATGATTTCGACAATGACCAATTTTTTGATCGCATGGTACTTGTATTCTTATAAGAATATCCTTCCCTGCCTTATCCATTACAATAGCGTCATTAAACTTTATTAACGGTCTTAAGCTTTTGTGTTCCACGCATGCTCTTAAGCCTTCCGTAGTGCACAATGGAAGTAAGAATCGAGAGAAATAAACTCGTTAGAAATGATTGGCCACTTTTCGCTTTATTCGCTTTGTATGCAATGGCAAAAAGAGATTTCTTACCGTTAGTAAGATATGCTGCAGTTTCTTAAATGTCGTGTTTCTTTCGCAAATACAACTTATCGACGGTAGCCGACCTGAAATACAACGATCGATTCCCGGAATTGGAATTGTATATTGAATGAGAACCAACTTGTACCAGCAAATCCAGCATCCTATTTAGATGATGTAACCCTTTAATTTATAACCGATTTATTCAAAACAAAAAACTTTGCTGTTATTGATTAGATTTCTGTAAGTAAACATTATATTTATATTGATTTTAATCTAAGTTTAAAAATAAAAGTAGAAAACCATTAATCTATAATTGTTTATTTCAGACCACATGGCCAGCACTACATATAAATAATACCTAAGTAATAATGATTTCAATTAGATTATTAAAAATTGAATGATTTTAATAATCTTTTTTAACTTTTTCACCACAATTTTCGTTGATAAGCTGACGCCTGGAAAAGGTATAAAAGGCATGTAATAGAATAAGTAAAGCATTAGTCTAAAATTTGCCGTTAAAACTATCTTCAGAATCGTAAGCAAAATGAGTTATATAACATTAAGTTTTCTTGGAATGCTCCTCGTGCTCCAGGTACGTACTAAATGCGAATAATAACAATGATAATAAGCAGACTTTTAATCTAAATTTTTCCTTCCACTTAGTTATGCTTTGCTATTCCTAAACCAGACGCTGATTCGCCCGCCTCTCATCATGAATTTAATACAGATAACAAATTGTATAAAGCTACTCTCGAGCAGTTTGTTAAGGTCGCAATTCCCTTGGGTGAACAATATGGTGATGTGCTAGAAAAAGTTTTAGAGGATTTGAAAGCTCACGAAGAAGCGGCTAATTACGAAACTCAAATAGAACATTTGCAAGAACTGATTAAAGGTGCTAAGCATTTGAAAGGTGATAGCGACGACGAAACTTTGCGTAATATCTTAAAACTAGAGAGCGACTTGGCCGGTGCTCAGGCGGCAAGCAAAAAAGCATCAGATCCTCATCTTGTTCATGATTTATTTGAAAAAGATGGTGGCAAAGAATACCTTGAGAAGTTTCGCAAGAGTATGGGTGAATTTTTTGATGGTTTCGATGATGCTTTCGAGGAATATGCCAAAGACTTGAGTGAAGAGGAGAAAGCCGATCACGAAGATTTTTTGAAATGGTTCAAGGAATTCAAAGAAGCGGATGATTTTCCCTACCAATTCGAAAAGTTTGTAGGATTCTTTAAATTTTTCAATCCCGAACTATTTAAAGAAAAAAGAAAGTGAATAAATATACTTTACGTATAAGTAAAAATCTATCACGTTCTATATAATTAAAGCAATAAAAATAAATTTAAATCGTCTTTTTTTATTAAACAAAAACATTATTAATTGTTGTGCCCAAAGATGTACTAGTAATACGAACTTTGTCTGTCTAATGATATATATTCTTCTCTATTAGTCATTTCCGTTCATTTGCTTGTCAATCTCTTATTGAAAATCGAAAACCAAATCAATTAAAATACAACAGAATTTAAACCTTTGAAAAAGTGCTCTTGAAATATTGGTTCGCATACATAAAGAATCTCAAAATCATTACGGCTGAGATGATGAAAATGAAAGAATTTAATTTTAGGCAAACGGAAGTGTATACATTCACTTCCTAGCAAACCGCTATTTGTATTGACAGTTTGTCAGCCTCTCTGAAGACGTTAATTTAAGCTGAAGATTTACACTGTGACCTTAGAGTTACACCACTTAAAAAGTATTTAAGCTAATGGGCTGGATAGAGTGCATCCACATCAAAGTAACATAGAATCACTAAGGTGAGAAGATGCTGGAATTTTAAGGAACGTGCTACTTTCACCTATCATTTCCTATAAAATGTGTGTGTTTTTTTTTCAAATTCCTTCGCATTTATTGTCATTTACTACAAAAATTTATTTCTTCAAGTAAACGTTCTTTTGCTATGTTTTCCTTTACGTATTTGTCAAAATCATTTCACGTCGCATTTACCCCACACACACAATCTTAATCACAATTATCTAACTACTAGCTAGGAATATCATTTAACCTTTAGTTAGGAGTGTCAGTTAAAAAATCTGCTTATCAGCGAAATTTCAATTTGATTTCTATTGAAAATGGCTCGAAATTTAATATTAGATCAATATCGTTATTTATTTCCACAACAACAAAAATTCATATATAAACAAATAAAAGAACAAAAGACTTGTACACATTTAGCAAAGAGAAACATTCGTAACCGATGTGACTTATGCACACAATTATGCGCACGAATATGCAATTGACGAGGGGCAAGACTCTTTTTCAACAATTCACTCCCTAACGCACTCGATTCACCACTAAATTCAATTATCGTAATTCTACCACTTTCGACCAAAAAAGTCAAGCGCAGTTCGTCATCGAGAAAATGGCAATATATTTTATATATTCGCTTAGTGGCATCTCGGTCGGACGTCCGCTTTGGGTAAACTTTTCAACGAATGAGTAACACATAAGATATATACTGAGTCGAGGAGATGGAAAATTTATTTTCTGATTTGCAAAATTACATCGCAGTGGAAATGTCCAACTGACAACAACAAATGCATCATCCTAGATAGATGACGTAGCTTTTTCAACATGGGTCACTTCCTTCAATTTATAACCGATTTATTTAAAAGGAAAACAAAGTGTATTAATGTTGGACCACCGCGAACATATTTCTTCCCTGATGTTAATTTTCAATCGTCTGTAAGTAAAAATTTATATTTATTTCGATTATTAATGTAAGTTTATAGCTAAAAGTGGAGAACCATTACTCAGTTATTGCCTGTTTCAGACTACATAGCTAGCACTACGTATACAATAATGATTTCAATTAAATCATTAACACAGTGAATGATGGAATGATTTTAATAATTTCTCTTAACCTTTTAATATAATTCTCCTTGATAGGCTAACATCCAGACAAGGTATAAAAGACATATAATACTAATAGTAAAGCATTAGTGTGAAATGTGCATTTATATTTTATAGACGGGCAGACGGACGTGCTTGAATCGAAAATTTGATACTGATTACAAATATACATACTTTATGAGGTTGTTAGGAACATTATTGGCTGTCGAACCACCATTCCATCTAATTATTAATCGAATTACTTATGCGCCTATTAACACCTATGTATATGTAATTGCGTAACATCCTATAAAGAAGCAAGCATTCGATAGATCGCAACTCTGCAAAAAATTTTGAGTCCTTGGTGAAAGAAGAGTAACATAATAATGGGATTTCTCTAATTGTTTTCGAAGTTTTTGAAGAAATTTGATTTGATAGAAGTAAATGAACAATTTTTTCAAGCAAACTTTGCATTTGTTTATGATTTCCGCGATTCAAGCATACACAAGCATGCTCGTTCATAGACCAATTAGCATTTCTATGTGCTACGAAAGTTCATAAAATATTCATAATTCAATTCTTGCGGTGGTGCTGTAAGAGTTAATTTCTTTGTTATGTATAATGAACAAGAATAAGAAGAATAATTGTAGGAAAGCGTTGCAAATATTCTAAATATTTTGAATATTTTCTCTTTGTAAATTAAACTTTTCCTTTGAATACTTAAACGTAAGTCATTAAAAAAATAATTAAGTCGTATGTCACCGTAGGAATATCATTACACTTCACATGTGAGCATTGGATGTCCTTTATCGGATGTTAAGCAATGGATAAGGGATGTGCGTTAGGAAGAGTCGAGGATTCGGAAACTTTATTTTCTAGTTTCCAAAACTAGAAAATAGAAAAACATTCAATCCTTTAAAAATCAGAAATAAGAAGAATTTGGAAGAGGAAAAGTCTGTCCTTGCGCTAATTAATCGCATCTCTAAACAGATCTCACAGAAGTAGCTTTTCGCATGCAAATTATTTCGTCCAATTTCCAACCGATTTATTTAAAAGAAAACTCAAGTTTATCAATATTGGACCACCGCGAACATTTTTCTTCCCCGATGTTAATATTTAATGGGCCGTAAGTAAATGTAAGTTCATAGCTAAAAGTAGAAAACCATTAATCAGTTATTGTCTGCTTCAGACTATACGGCTAGCATTACGTATACAATAATGATTTCAATTTCAATTCGTTAACATACTGAATGATGAAATGATTTTAATAATCTTTCATGAACTTTTAATACAATTTTCATGGATGAGGCAACGGCTAGAACAAGGTATAAAAGGCATGTAATAGCATTAGTATAGCATTAGTGTCAAATTTGCCGTTAAAACTATCATCAGAATTGTAAGCAAAATGAATTATCTAACACTGACTTTTCTTGGAATGCTCCTACTGCTCCAGGTACGAACTAAGTGAGAATATTAACAATTACAATAAATAGACTAATAATCCTTGTTTTTTCTTGCCTTCAGACGTGCTTTGCTATTCCTAGGCCAGATGCTGAATCGCCTGCCTCTCACTATGAGTTCAATACAGACGACAAATTATATAAAAATACTATTAAAACTCTTGTTGAAATTGCAATTCCCTTGAGTGCGCGGGGTATTGTGTTATTACAAAGAGTTTTAGAGGATTTGAAAGCTCACGAAGAAGCACCTAAATTTGCGCATCAAATAGAACATTTGAAAAATCTTATCAAAAGCATCAAACATATTAAAGCCGATAGTGATGAGAAAATTTTGCGAAATATCGTAGGCCTTAAGAATGATTTAGCCGGTGCTCAGAAGCCAAGCAAGGAATCGTCAAATCCTCATTTGGTCCGTGATTTAGTTAAAAAGGATGGCGGCAAGGAGTTGGCTGGGGACCTCCGTAAGCATTTGGTTCAATTCTTTGATGGTTTCGTTGACGCTATCGAGGAATATGCTAAAGGTATGAGTGAAGAACAGAAAGACCATCACAAAGACTTTTTAAAATGGTTCAAGGAGTTCAAGAATGCACATAGTTACGGCAAACGATTGGACACGTTCTCCGAATTCTTTAAATTTTTCCATCATAAATAATGAGAACAAAAGATATAATTTACACGTAAACCAAATGGTACAACGTTATATATAATTAATACATAAAAAAAAAAAAAAAAAAAATTTTATTAATTTTTTTATTAAGCAAAAAGATTTTTAATAATGATAGCCAAAGATTTACTGGTAACGCCAACTTTATTTCGCTTATCTCGTGGTATACGCATGAACTAAAACACAGCAGAACTTAAAGCTTAATCCAATTTTATTTAACACATACATGCCTATACACGAAAATGACTTAAGGCTAACATAATTGATTTAAACATAGACGAACTTGAAACTATACTTTTTTAGCAAATTGTTATCTGCTAACATGCTGCCAGCTATGTATATTTCATTTAGTTTCTCTTTACTTAAATATTGAATTAATTTATTTTTGGTTCCTAGTGGAACCAAGGATATAAGTTTAAGAACATTTCTGAATATTTTAATTTAAACTGAAAGCTTACTAACAATTCGCCTTATTGACAAGTACTTTTAATTAGAAATGCAATTATTCACTTTATATCACACCATATAGAAGCTTAGAGCGTAATAGCACCTTAACGTCTTATAGACGTTTTGATTAAACCTAGTGGCTCGGCAAGTAGAAAAACAGTTGGACAGGCAAAGAAATTTCATCGAAATCCTGCTTGAAGCTTGTTCGAAGCTATTAAACGGAGTCCATATGGTACAGTCCTCCGGAAGGTAGAAGCAAAATTTTATCCAAATTGAAACTTCAAACTTAGAATTTACTTGAAGTGCGCCTACCACAAGTACTAGAGCGTGTAGTAAAGAAACAACGATCAAATTCATATATGAAGTAAAATGTACTTTAAGTGCGCCTATCACGAACGGTAGAGCGTGTAGTAAAGAAACAACGATCAAATTCATATATGAAGTAAAATGTACTTTAAGTGCGCCTATCACGAACGGTAGAGCGTGTAATAAAGAAACAACGATCAAATTCATATATGAATTAACAAGACTAAAAGCAAGCATGGTCATGATCGAGTCTTTCATACCCATCAACGTGATCCTAAAAAAAAAAACAGTAAAAAACTGCATTTTCGTATCCTCTAATATTAGATGGGCGCGGTTCATTTTTTCTATTTTTAGAATGAAAGCAAAAGCTTATATGACGTATTTGTTGCACTTCACGAATAACAAACAAAGAACACGGAAAACAAAGTTGTTTACAGTTTGTGTTGCGTAAACGTGTGGCGTCACTAGCAAATTCTTTTGTAAGTTTTTAGGCAACATCTTGAGTTCTGCGAATGGAAGAAAGTTTATCGCAGATACTTCACAGTTGCGCAGATGAACATATGGACCGATGAATGGACGGGCATGCTTAGCTGCATTTCGAATTTGAAACTGATCAAGAATTTGTACACTTTATGGGGTTTGCGAAACTTGCTAGTGTGCGTTATAAACCATTTTAAAAATAATAAAATTACGACACACTATAAAACTGAGTAGGCTTGGCCGATGTTTTTCATGTTTTGGAGGAACTACAGACCATAAAATATACGCTTAAATTTTTGTAGATTTATCTGCTGTACTTTATAAAAGGCATGTAATAGCATTAGTAAAGCATTAGTGTGAAATTTGCAATTAAAGCTACCATCAGGATTGTAAGCAAAATGAGTTATGTAACATTAACTTTTATTGGAATTTTCCTGATGCTCCAGGTACGAACTAACTGAAAATGTTAATAATGATAATAGATAGACCAATAATCCTGGTTTCTTCTTCCCTTTAGTCTTGCTTTGCTATTCCTAGGCCAGATGTCGAATCGTCCGCCTCTCATCATGACTTTAATACAGACAACACATTGTATAAGCCGACCCTTAGAGGGCTTGTTAAATTGGGTGAACAATGTGGTGACGTGTTAGAAAAAGTTGTAGATGATTTGAAAGCTCACGAAGAAGCGCCTAAATATGAACATCAAATAGAACATTTGAGAAAACTTATTGAAGGGTTTAAGCATCTGAAAGTCCATTGTGATGAAGAAACATTGCATAATATCCTAAAACTTAAGGATGACATATCCGGTGCTCAGGAGCCAAACAAAGACTCGTGAAAACCGACTCTTGTCAGTGAATTGTTTGACAAAGATGGTGACAAAGATTTAGCTGAGGAGCTCCGTAAGCATTTCATTGAATTCCTTAATGATTTCGATGATGTGTTCAAGGAATATGTTAAAGAATGGAGAGAAGAGGAAAAAGCCATGATCATGAAGACTTTCTTACATTTCTCAATCCGCATCTTAAACCTTAACAACAGCCTACATAAAAATGTAAAACGTTACATATAATTAAATCAAAAAAAACTATATTTAAATTATTTTTTTATTAAACAAAAATATTTTGAATAATGATAGCCAAGGATTTACTAGTAATGGTAACATTATCTCACTTATCTTGTGATCAATGCACTTCCTTTTTTCCGTTCGCATATCGATCTATTTTTCAAACTGTAAAACCCAAAAAGTTAAAATACCGGAGGAATTAAAACTTAATGCAATTTTCCTTAACACAAAAATTGTTCAAAATTAAAAATTCAAACTTAAACTTCACGTTGAATGGGTCTTCCTCAAGTCCCTCTGGGTGTTACAGCCTTCCGCACATGTTTAATATGCCCTGTACCACAAGTCGTGCAGCGTATCTTGAAGAAACGAATTCCTCAAATTCATACAAGAGAAAAAAGAACTGTGTGCACCTCTATCATAGCGGCACACAAATGTCGAGCCAAGCCAGGAATGAGCAACTAAATCGATGCGAACATGCAAAAGCTTGACGAAAAGGTATAAAAGGCTTGTAACAGCGTTTGTAAAGCTTAGTATAAAATTTGCAGTTAAAGTTATCGTTAAAGTTGTAAGCAAAATGACTTGTTTAAAATTAATTTTCCTTGGAATGCTCCTGTTGTTCCAGGTAAAAAATAAATAAGGACAATAATAATGGTAATAATGAGCACATTCGTAATACAAATTTTTTTTTGGTTTAGTCATGCTTTTCAATTGATAAAGCAGCTGCTGAGTTTAATAGAGACAATAAATTGTATAAAGCTACGGTTGAAGCGCTTATTCGCTTCGCAACGCCTTTGCGCGAACAATATGTGACATTGTTAGAGGAAGTTGTAGAGGATTTGAAAGCTAACGAAGAAGCGTCTAAATACGAACAGCAAATAGAACATATGGAACAACTTATTAAAGACTTTCAAGATATCAAAGCTGATACGGATGAAGAAACATTGCGTAATATCCTGAAACTCAAGGATGGTGTGATCGATGCTGGAGAGCCAAGCAAAGACTGGTCAAATGTGACTGTTATCAGTGAATTATTTAAGCAAGATGGTGGCAAAGAATTAGCTGAGGAGCTCCGTAACGATTTCGCTGAATTCATTGTTGGATTCAATCATAGTTTCAAGGAATACGTTGAAGAATTGAGTGAAGAGCAAAAAGCCGATCATGAAGAATTTCTAAAATGGGTCAAGGAGTTGCAGGAAACAGATGGTTTCGACAACCAAGTCAAAAAGTTTATAGAGTTCTTTACATTTTTCAATTTGGAATTTAAAGATGAATAATGGCGTAGATAAAAATGTAAAACGTTATATATAATTAAAAAAGCGGAAACGAATAATTTAAATAATTTTTTTTTTTTTTTTTTTTTTTTGCTAAGCAAAAAGTCTTTTCATAGCAACGGTAAGTTTATCTCGCTTATCTTGTGTGATATATGCACACTTCCTTATTAGTCAATTAAATCATTTTCGTCCGTTCGCATGTGAATTTATTTTTGAATTTCTAAAGTCGACAAAAATAAAACACAACAAAATTTAAAACTTAATACAATTTTCCTTGGCAGACTCAGCCGCTAGTTATGGTTGTGCCTCAGTCCGCCTTCATGTGAACGCTTAAACTATACTTTCTTAACAAATCGCAATCTTTCTTAACAAATCGCTACGTAAATTTCTTTTAGTCTCGCCTCGTAAATATTTAATTGATTTAGTTCTGTTTCCTAATGACGTCAGCTTATCAAGGGCAACTGTTTAAGAACATTTTTCAATATATTGGTTTTGCAATTCTTCCAAGCACAGTTACTTCCTCTCTTTTTTTGGCCCCATCTCAAATACTCAAGCCTTGACTCTTAATATTCTTCTTCTTTAAATGCTAATGTTTCTAATGCGAATGTCGTCTTCTTGGCAGCACTTCCGCCTCAGAAAGCAATATTTTTATCAAGACTGTCATCGGACACCTCAGGTACTAAAATAAAAAGTCATCTTGTCCCAAAAGCCCCATCTGTTAATCTTCATTGTATTGGCATTTTAAATTGTCTCCATCTCAGACTGGAGCTATCTCTTCCTTTAAAATTTTGATTGCAGCGGGAAATACTAATATTTTGTTAAATAAACCTTTGTGGCCACTACGAATCTTCACTGAATGCTTCCTCAGAGCCAGTAACTGTCATTTATCAAAATGTTAAGAGTCTTAGCTCAAAAATTCAGTCTACCTACGTACATTTCGCGTGCCTTGAGTTCTGCTGCTGCGCTTTTATTGAAACCTGACTTAAGCCGGAACTCCATTCGTCGCATCTTTTCCCCAACACTTTCCATATTTTCAGAAAAGATCGATTAGATCGTTCGTACTGGTGGTGATGCTTTAATTGCATAGTGTTGGGTGACCTTAATTTACCGTAGGTCACTTGGTCTTATGGTGATATTTCAGGCTGCATGGTGCCGACTTCAACATCTGAGAGAGCTAGTGCATTTTTCAATGAATTATTTGTTTTTTTTTTTCATTTCTTTATAAAAAGTAAACAGACGCACCGACAACTTGTAAATTTCTTTGCGTAAATTGAATTTTTCTTTTGAATTGTTTTTTCGTTGCAAATTAAACTTTTCTTAAAATTATGTAAATTGAAATTTTTTTTTAAATGATTTTTTTGTTGTATATTAAATTTTTCTTTTAAATAATTAAACGTTAGCGATTAAAAATATATTTAAATAATATATCACCGAAGAAATGGCATAACATTTTATATGTGAGCTTAGTGACAGACCCATCGGATGCCTTTTTTTGGCTAAACTTTTAGATAAATAAGTATAAGAGATAAGTATAAGGATAAGAGATGTACGTATATACGTTAGGAAGGAGTCGAGGAGTCGGAAATTTTATTTTCTAGTTTGCAAAAGGATATAAAAATGAGTTGACAAGCAAGAAGCAAAAGAAAAACATTCAGTCGTTTAAAAATCAAAAATAAAAAGACTTTGGAGGAGGAAAAGTCTATCTATCCACTGCACTGTTTACCCGCGTTTGATAACAACAAATACAACATGCTAGCTGAATGAAGTGGCTTTTCATATATAGGTTGTTTCGTTCAGTTTGCAACCGATTTATATTAATTTTTAATCGTCTGTAAGTAAACATTTATATTTATTTCGATTATTCATAGTTCGTAGCAAGTTCATAGCTAAAACTAGAGATCCATTTATTAATCAGTTATTGTTTCTTTCAGACCATATGGACAGCACTAAATATTTAATAATGATTTCAATTAATTCAATTATTAAACATTAAATGATTTTAATAATCTCTCTTAACCTCTTAACACAATTTCCATTGATAAGGTAACACCTAGAAAAAGGTATAAAAGGCATGTAATGCTATTAGTAAAGTATTAGTACGATATTTGCAGTTAAAGCTATCATCAGAATTGTAAGCAAAATGAGTTACGTGACGTTAACTTTTTTTGGCATGCTCCTGGTGCTCCAGGTACACATTAAAAACACATTACACCAGTGATAATAAGTCAATTTATAATCCTGGTTTTTCTTCCCTTTAGTCGTGCTTTGCGTCTCACCATGAATACAATACGGATAATAAATTTTATAAAGCCACAACTAAAGCCCTTGTTAAAGTCGCAATTCCTTTGAGCGAGCGGTACAGCGAGGTATTAGAAAAAGTTGTAGAGGATTTGAAAGCTCACGAAGAAGCGCCTAAATATGAGCATCAAATAGAGCATTTAGAAAAACTGATTAAAGGCTTCAAACATATCAAGGCCGATAGTGATGAGGAAATCTTGCAAAATATCATAGGCCTTAAGAATGATGGGGCTGGTGCTCAGGAGCCAAGCAATGAATCGTCAAATCCTCATCTAGTTCGTGATTTATTTGAAAAAGATGGCGGCAAGGAGTTGGCTGAGGAGATCCGTAAGGATTTCGTTGAATTCTTTGATGGTTTCGATGATGCTTTCGAAGAATATGCTAAAGAATTGAGTGAAGAGGAAAAAGCCGAGCACGAAGACTTTTTGAAATGGTTCAAGGAGTTCAAGGAAGCAGATGCTTTCGAAAAGAAATTGGACAAATTCTTCGAGTTTTTTAAGTTTTTCCATCACAAAGAATAAGAGCGAAAGTTATAGTTTATAATTATATTTAAATAATTTTTTTAAATTTAGTAACCGATTTATTCACATTTGTTGCGAGTTGGGATTTCTCTATAAAATATATAAATAAAAAAACAAAAATATGCATAAATCCTTTTTAATGCCCAACTAATTGCACTTTAGTATGTGTCATCGTTATGTCGACTAATCTAGTCTTCATTTACTTGCATTTTATTTGCAACGGTTTCCAAAATCGAAGTCAATCCTTACACCACGTACAAATGTTCGATAGTTGATTCTTCGTGTATCTATCTCCACTAAGTAGTTTGCTTTCGAAAAGACTTTTTGCTTAGATTTCTCGGCTTGTACTTGTTTACAATTTTTTAGTAAGTGAAAGCCCTTTTAATTTCTTTTATTATCGTAAAGTTTCTACTAATTTTTAACTTTAGTCTGCCATCCTAAGACCACTAAACTGCCTTTCCATGTTCAAATGTTCTTCCTCGTTCTCCTTTCTCGAAGATTTTATTCGAGAGCCTGCAGGTTTCGCTACTCCTGTGAAAACTAGAATCACACATATACAATTCACGTATTTCGAAAAGACAGAATAAGAAGAAGAAGAAATAATTCTGTAGCTGAATTCATAAATAATATGGAAATCTTCGAAGCGCACTTGCAGTTTCATAGTAGCAGAACTCGCTTTTCTTAGTTTCGACGAAGCTACGCTAATGTATTTGTGTTTGGAAATGCCATTAGAAAAACATAAATAAATACTTTCTAAAGATGGCTGATAGTCGATTAAAAAAGTTGTAAATCAACGAGTAGAACATTAAGATGTAACTTCTCGGTAGGAATTCACTTGATACTAATGGTCTTTCATGAACGTTTGGGAAAAATTGCTTACAGACAGTTGTAAAAGTTTCTATAAAATGACAGCAGAAGATTGTGTAAGCACACAACAGTGAAAATTATTATTTTTAAAATAAAATGAATGTTACGTTTTAATGATTGTGCTGTGACTGCTGTGACTGCTGTGAGGGCAAACAAAAAGAAACACTCGGCGATGGAATAGTTCACCTTATGGTCGCCACTTACACTCTTTATTTCCGCAAATAAGTAAAGTTCCTTGGTTTATCAATTGCGGCCGCAGACGAGACATTATTCGCCTTATCAACAGGCTGATGCTATTCAAACTTAACATAGTGAATAGCCCTTTGCGTACAAGTGGAGTTTTTTAATCTTCTGATCATATTCTATTTGTTTGTCCAAATGTTGCCACTTCTGTTCCCCATTCCACTCTTCGCAAATTGTTCATATGAGGTCTTCGTGGTCGCAGCATTGTAGACATTTTGTGCTCACACAACTTAGCGGCTTACTCTGCAATCTACTCGTTTTTTACAACTTGTCCACAAGATTTATATATATTTTCACAGCCAAATTACAAAACTACTCCAGAAGACAATGAGTCTTCTTAGCTTCGTACTTTTCAGTTCTTTCATATGACCCTTCATATACACATTTACTGCATTACTTCTTACACTACGACATTTACTCTACGCTGTTCTATGCTGCGTGGCCGAGGAATAGTATGCAAAAATGAACCTATAACACAGAAAATTAACAACTCATTAATTAAATATAGTGTTATATTACGAAATATAAAGAAACAATAAAATAAATAAATAATAACAATTATACACCAAAACTAATCCTAGCAAAACAGAATTATTCAAATGGGTTTGATTTGTTTATTGTCACTGACTATGATTTAAGATCTTGCATTCTGTCCATTATTTTCTGTTATTTTCTTGCACAATATTTTCAATAGGGCAAATACGTAAAATACTTATTGTAGTGTATATTAAGTGTGGGACGAAAATCGCACCTCATTTTGATAGGCGCGACCTTAAACGACTTGGCCTATTTTGAAAACCAACATAAATATCCAACGTGTCTGGCAAGTTTGAAGACGATAGATTCATTTTTGTCGGCAGGAGAATCTTTATAATAGACGGGCGGAAGGACAGACTTAGATCGATTTAGAATTTGATTTTGTTCAAAAATATATATACTTTGTGAAGTCTTGAGATTTTCTCCTGGATGTTCCGAGCGGTTTGGCAAAATGGGTACACGTCCATCCTTCCGCCTTGGATAAAAAGAGGAACTGTAAACAGAAAGCAATCGTAAAGTAAGGTAATCAAGTTATGGTTTTATTTGGTTACCCACCCCTTTGCCCCTGCTGTTGAGGCTCTTCGAAATTTGGATAGAAAGGTAGAAGACGAATAAGAATCACGCTTTGTGTTCTAAGCTACTTTTCTTGCTGAGTTGTATCAAAATATCTCAATAACTTCTATATCGAACTTAATGAATCTCCGTCTGAATAAATCACATAAACAGATTTGTAACACAGCTCAGACCTCAATTTTTCATACCATGGCCAGCCGGTCCTCGTTCAACATTATTTTATCGGAAAGAAAGTCCATTTTCTAGTCGTTCCTTAGATCTGTTGTGAAAGTTTACACGTAAAAGGAGAGAAAGTGCGATCAAACCTTAGTTGCGGTACATTTAAAAGTACTTACATTAGAAAAATAAGAAATGACAGAAGGAAGACTCACACATCTTAATATTTTCATAGTAAGAGAGTCTGGTTTGAATTAGCACACCTGGTGCTTCACAACAATGTAAAAGTAACAGATAATGCATCGACGTGAATGTCGACGTCTAAGGCTCAATTTTTTCGTACTAAAATTCAGTACACCCTACACTACTGGTACTGGAGGCTATATTAACGTTGAGCGTATGTGACATCCAGAAGCGCTTAACTCAGCACTACTCAACTTTTATTATACCGATCGATTCAGAATCATTTTCCCATTTAAGCATGTGTATTTGTTTGCTTGTCTGTCCAACTAACATCCGTCCATATGTGTAGTCATGCTGCTATTCGCGATTTTCAAAATATTTTGACGAAATTTGATACACCGACGTTTTTTGACACAACAACGAACGTTTCTCTAGGTCGATTGGATCGGATAAGTTTTATTATCACCACTCATTTAACGACTTATTTTGAAAATAGGAATATTTTCTCGACAGAAATTCCTGTGTATTAATTAGTATTTCAAGATATTAATTGATATAAAAAATTCCAATTCCATCCCAATAAACTTCTTTTCACAATCTGATTTTGTCGTCGATTCGTATATGTCGGGGACGTACAGTTTTATTACTTTTACTACAAAATACTTAACGACTCGATAGCAGAGATGGTGAACTGCTAAGATCTTCCACGTAACCACAACATTCTGCTTACTTCTTATTTTTCAAGATATTACTGACACGAGGACATTAGAAAATACATAAGCGTTTTTCAATACTTGATCCTCTTGCACCGATCATAAATTATCAAACGTATCCTAAGTTACAGTAGCTAGGAGCCGATTCATGAAATTTTCAAGTGTTACTGCGATTTTGACAACGTAAAAGACGAAAAATATCGACCACCTATCAACATGTAAGCAAGGCTATCAGAGTATACAATGAATGTACGCTGATAGTATAGGGTATAACCACTACTACTTACAATTTAATAAACTTGTGTCTTTCTATACATGAAACTATAAAAATATTGACCTTTTGTCCAATTATTTGATGATAAGGCCCCTTAGGTTCTATTAACTAACAGATAAGAAGCAACAGTGTCTTCCGCTAAAGGCTAAGAACGTATAAAAAGAAAACCCTTCCAACAATGTGGTGACAGTTGAAAACATTAAATAGATAGTGAAAGTGTAAAAAGAAAAAAAGTAAACAAACACAAAATGAAAGCATTCGTAATCGTCGTATTGGTAGCACAAGTAAAATTCCATAAAAATGGCTTTTTATTTTTAAGAGAATAATAAATAATTTATTTTTTTTTTTTTTAATTTTAGATCATCCTTGCTACCGAGGTGCTGGAAAAGGAATTAAATGAAAACAATCAATTTTACAAAAACACTTTGAAGGAATATCTAGAACATTCGTATACCTTTGCGGAACGTTTTGCTGGCATGTGTGAGAAAGTGTTGGCGGATTTGAAACAACATGATGAGGGCTCCGAGTTTCAATCACAAAAAGCGGAACTTGAAGATGTGCTACACTATGTGGCGGCGATGAAAAAGGATGAAAATGAGAAAACTTTAGAAAATATGCTTAAACTCCATGAAATTTTACTGAGTGCCGCTAAAGAATTTAAAGAGACCCATCAGGCCAAACAGACTCTTATCCATCAGCTGTTTGAGAAATATGGTGCCAAAGTTATTGTCCATGATTTCCGCAAGGGTTTCGTAGAATATTTGAAAAATTTCGAGACAAACTTTGTAGAATATGAAGAAAGCTTAAGCGCTGAGCAGCTGGAAAGTCATGGAAAATTAATACAATGGTTTAAAGAATTCAAAGAGGAGCAAAGCTTCGCCAAGAAATTTACCTCATTTGTAACATTCTTTAAATTTTTCGCACCCGATTTATTAAAAAATGAGTAAATTTTAATTATATTAAGTTGCGTTTTTTAAGTAAATAATAAATGTAAGCAAAAAAAAAAAAAAAAACAAAATTTATGTATATATATATTTTTAATCTTTTGATTAAGTAATTAACGATAAGAAGAAATTGTGCTTGTCCATGAGCGATAAGCAGCCGCTGAAAGTATAAAAAGGCAAAAACGCTCAGACGAAATATCAAACATTTGCGAAAATATATTCGAAATGAAATTATACATCTTGGCTTCACTTCTTCTAATATCTAGCGGACAGGTAAAGTTTTTTCAAAATTGAAGAAAAAAGTAATTTTCGGAAATTTTTAATCTAATAGCGCTCTTTGGCCGTTTCCGTAGAAGCTTTCACTTCTCAGCACGAATTCAATGAGAATAACGAATTTTATAAAAAATCAGTGAACGATTTTGTAAAATTGAATCAACCTATAGCAGAGAGTTTCGCTAATATCTTGGATAAAGTTGTAGATGACTTACAAGACCTAACTCAAGTGGACCCCTATTCGGCAACGATAAATAGCTTGGCTTATTCGGAGATGTCGAAAAAGCTTCGCAATTATCAAAAGAATGAAGATAAAGCAAATTTGGAAACTGCTTTAGATATTTGCGGCTTATTCGTAACATACATTGACGTGGACAAGGTAGGTGAGAACGCGGACGATGTCTACTTTAAATTGTTTGCTAAAAATGGCATTAAGGAATTAAACGCATCTTTCAAAGCACGTTTCAAAGAGTATTTCGATAAATTCACCAAAGATTTCCAACAGTATTTGCAAACTTTCAATGAAAATGAAAGGAGAGATCACAAGAAAGTTTTCGATTGGTTTGAGGAATTCCAAAAGGAAGATGACGTTATCGAGAAAATTAGGAAATTTGTCGATTATTTTCAATTTTTTAAAAAATTAATTTATTAAAATGAAATAATTTTTGAATAAAATAATAACCAGCTTGTCTTCTAGCAGTTGACAGATTTGGAAAGCATTTGATACAGTTTTTTTTTACTAAGCTTAAGGTATTTAAACGATTTGTTGTTAAATCACAAAAAAGCCAGTACAGTAAACTGTCTCTGCACTACCGCACGATGGCTCCAATTGTTAATCACTCTGCCCTGCATTGATTGCGTTACATGTGCGCGACAGCCCGGCGAATGTTCGCCTCCATATGTTCCAAAGTTTGTACCGTCTCAGCATACATTTGGGCTTTGATATAGCTGCAAAGACATCAATACATGCGAGTTAAACCACAAGAGTTGGCCTATCCACAAATCCACATCTTAAGATAATGCGGTCGCTGAACTTCTCTCTTAGCAAATCGAGTTGTACGACACCACATCATATTCTCAAGCACTTGTCGGTTCTTCTCACTTCACTAACAACAATTTTGCGTTTTCACGAAGCCATTAAAACATTAAACGCAACTAATTTCAGACAAGATGAGCAGCAATTGGAGCCACGTTGTTGAAAGGGAGGTTTGAAAGATATCTTGTTCAGGTCATTAAGTTTCAAGAAGCTTTGATACGTTCAGTTCTTTTTTTTCGTCAAATTTTAAAAAGCGTCACTCTTAATGAAAGAGCCTTTGCAAATTCAAACTCGTTACTATGGTACATTGCCAGCACAATCGCTCCCTGCGCGTTTCTCACATTTTAATAGAAAGTTTAATTGAAAGGTGTCAAACCTAAATCTTTCGGACGAAAGCTCAACATCCTATAAGTAGACTATATGGTAGTCAAAAGGAGTCTTATGCTTTTTGTCTAAATAGGAACATACATGCAATACGTTGCAAGAAGATAAGACAAAAAAAGAAAGAAAATTTATTTTAAACGTAAAGCTTAGTTTTAATATATTACTTTTAATTGATATTATTATGCTCTACATGACTTGTGGTATAAGGGTATATTAGTTTGCGCGGATATGTAACACACTTTTCATCAGAATCATTTTCTGAATAGATTCAAACATATTTGACCGTCTGTCTGCCTTGTTCAACCCACAATTGCGGACGCAATCTTTGAGATATGTGTGTGAAATGTGGTGCACTGACATGGTTTGGGACAAGGACGAACGCTATTGCAAATGGTTCGGATCGGACCAATTATTCGATCATTTCCCATGTAACACTTTATTTTAAAAAGTCGTTACACATGATGGTCCATCCCTCCCAGTTGGCTCGTAACTATAGAGAGTCTTTAGCAAAACTTATTTTGACTCTTCAAAATTTTAAGAGATGTGGATCAGGCTTGCTAGGTACTTCTTTCATATCAATGTCAGTAAAGGGGTTCTCTTGGTTGCGTCAACACGTAAAACGATTTTTTTTGCAAAGGTGTACACAATTCGTCCGAAATCAATTTTTCGGACTTTTCATAGTCAAATAAATTTCATGATTAGAGTTGAAATTCTCAATTTTAGATTAGATTTTACATGACCTATATATAATTAACCCAACCATTTGTTAAAAATTTTAAAAGATTTCGTTTTTTCGCAACACCTTGCCGTACAGTATTACCCAACGTTTATGTGTACATAGGTATTTACTTTCGTTTTCTATTTTGCAGTTCGCAAAGCACTTTGAAACGCAGTAGTGATTCGAATACAATTTCTAAGATTAGCACATAGCCTCGAATCGTTCAAGCGCACACAGTTGTTTGCACAAATATTTTATTCTTTTTTTTTGCTGTTTGTTGTGTCGCTTAAGGCTTAAAAACGGTGATAAGCACAAGTCCGAGTATAAAAGCAGAAGATTTACTAGTTCAGTGCGATTACATGTTTTTGTCTATCTGTTTGCGCGAACATCATGGCGTTTAGCTTAAAAATTATAGTTCTTTCATTAATCTTAGCAGCTAAAGTAAGTGTAATTTTCTTCTCTTTAAATCGATTGTTTAATTTTACTTAACATTTTTTTTTTTTTTTATAATTGCTTTCAGTATTCTTCAGCTACCCCGGTACCCGAAAGTAAAACCGATCTTAAGGAATTAGACACTGAAGAGAAATTTGTTCAACACATTAAAAATAAATTCAATCGGGATGAATTGACTCCGAAGGAAATTTTAGCGGTTTTCCTTATTAGAGAATATAAGAAATTCTTTAATTTCTTTTATGCGGAATCCGTCAGTTTGAGTGAAGCTATTCTAGCCGACCCTGAAATTTTGCATAATGACTTACCGGCCGTAAAAGAATTTGCAAAAAATTTAACTGATTACCTTGAGAAAACTAAAAACGTTAATGACATCGAAGACGAATTGAATTTATTGATACTTTTCGGCAATTACACAGATATGTATGAGACGAAGGAATTGGAAGAGCCCACCAAATTGGATTATTTGATAGAAGGATATTTGAATAAACATGGCATGGAAAAGTTCTCCGAAGAGTCTAAGCAACGTTTAGATAGAGCCATCATAGAATTCTTCGTGGAATTTGATAAATTTAAAGCCACCTTAGATGAAAAGGATTTGGAAAAATATAAAAAATTTATTGAATTTGTTAATGAGTTAAAAACAAAAGACTCAATTGAAAGTCGTTTGGAATGCTACCTAAATTTCTTCACGACCGACGATGACGATGACAATGAAGACAAAAACTAATTTATAAATAAATAATGAAAAGAAAAAACTACATTAAACTTGGAATCTAATTTTAAAATAGTACTTATGTAATAAGAAACAAGCATCATCACTCCGCTTTGTTGTCATCTCCCATTATTCCCAGTTGATTATAAGTCGTGTTGCAATAGACACTAAATCCCACTACGCAAAGACCCGCCTACGGACCATTCCATATTCCGCTTATTGAAACTTATTCAATGTAAACCAGGTGTTAGTTTGACTGAAATGACTCCAACTAATTGATAAAAATATGTTGTTTTAAAAAGTACGATTAGATAACTTCGCTTCACATTAAACATCATTTTAAAACATATAAGAAAATTATAGTCTGGTAAGGCCTTCCATTAAATTTCCTACACCAAAAACTACACATGATTTTCACGCGAAGGCATGGTTTCCTGTGTAAGCGCGCATATTGGAGAATGCCCAAAACGTCACATGATGTGATCCATAAATTTAATTTACTTTCTCTCCATTTAGGATCTAAAATATAGACTTCTGTGATCCAAATATCCTAACGTTCATTTTTTTGCTAAATTGCTGCTACGGAGCAATTTTCATCATAAAATATCGAAAATTCATCCTTTTTGTGAATGGCATGTTATATGGGGCAGGGTCTAAGAAATAAATCCATGTGGTTTAAATTTGGTCCACATAATTTATATCAAATGATGACAGTAATCATAAACAAGTTCTCATTGCAAAACATTAACAATTATATACTTTTGGCATATGGACTATTGGTTTGCTGAGAATCCTTATATGCGGTAGTATACAAAAAGCAGATCTATGGTAAGATTGACTTCTCTGTCAATCACGAAATATTAAAAATTACATATTTATAACATATAAAGTTTTCGTAGAAACGGTTATATAAGAAAGGTTCCAAAAAAATAACCCCAGTCGAACTAAATTTTTCGTACAAATTTGCAACATCGAAGTGCTAATACTCAGCGGGTTTTGTTCAAATACTTTTTTCCACGCAATAATTTTTCAAAATAAGCCGTTCGCTCTTAGGTGAGAGCACCAAATATTGCCAAGATTTCGGCGGCCTGTAGATTGAGCATAAAGACACCTGGGTAGACACCAGACAAGCTTAGATCAGTTTATCGTAAGCCCTTTGGTCTACTTTAAGCCCTTAAATCCTTATCGATAAGATTACTTCAAATTTATGTATAAATCATTTCAATATAAATTTAATAATACGTTGCGCAATTGTTTATAAAACAAATCATAAATTATTTTTGATATAAATTCCCCTGCAGAACAAGACGTAAGAGCTCAACTAACCATTGTATTACCACCAGGAGAAAAACTGGGCGGATTTAGAATAGTTATTAAATAAATTTTTTTAGTTAGATATTCGGGATAATTTGCTATTCATAGGACAAACAACTAAATCGCTTGACTTGGAATAAATTTAACAAATTTCACTTTTTCATTAAAGGATTATTTTTCTTCAGTTGTTAGATATCGAAAATACAATTTATCTAATAAAATCTAAATTTCTTTAATTTGAACAAGTGAAAACACTGCAGTAAATGGTTTATTTACAATTTTTAGAAGTATCTACTTGCAAATTATTTACTAGAACTTATATTTATAACGTTTCCATGCTTCCTCTCATCCTGTTCGTTCGAATATTACGATTTAACGCTATTGACTCAGCTACCTTTGCCATCCGTAGATACATTGGTTACATATCCTTTCACAAGCAATTTACCAACGCCAAATTCCATTATTGCTAATTCCTTTTTTCCAATTGCGTCGACAGGTAAAGCATCTGAAATCTGTATTTACCATTGCAGACAAAATATTGACACATTGTTGTCCTTTGCTAATTCTGTGTTGGAAAAAAATACATTGCAGATGAAAACTTTTGTATGTACGTGCTACCACTTTTTAGCTTACAAGTCAAATACAGGGTTGCATTGTTTTTTCTTAGTACTATCAGTTATTACTGAATAACAACGAAACACACCGTATCAGCTGACAATAACAAAACGATACACTAAATTTTTTAAACGTTACAAGTACTGACAATAAAGAAATCCAATGCTTATATTCAGTGCTACCCATCCTAGTCAAAAGTGATATTAAAGCGGTTTAGCAATAAACAGACGAGAACAGCTGTTTTTGGCAATATTTTGTTTAAACTTGTGAAATTCATTTTAAAAGGAATGGCTTTTCCATCTTAACTCTGCAGCGAAAAAAAGAAAAAAAAAGGAAATGGCTTTTAATAAGGTAAACTTTATAACCGGCAAAGACCTTGGATTAAAGGAGGATATAAACCTCCCTCCAAACGTTCTCAAGAAACAAAAAAAAAAAAAGGGCGCGTTGCCTATTCAAACTTGAAAGCGCTATTATAAAATATTCCGTCTGCTTTACATTCCAGGAAAATCTTGTGTTTGTATTAGATGTACGTCAAGGTACTCCGGAAGAGTTTAAACAAAAATCTATAAAAATATGCGCGAATATTATGAAGCAGAAGGTAAGCTATATCGAATCAAAAAGCTACCGATTTTATATTTTTCTTATTTTAGATTTGCTGTGCCAAAAAAGATTTTATATCATTTGTTCTAGTAGGCACTGCTGAAACTTGCAATGAAATCAACAGCAATGATTGTCCTGAACGTTATTTGAACATCTTTCAATATGGTGAAGATTTGCAGCTTACCTCTTGGCGACTCCTAATGAATTTTTATCAATTTGTTAATGAGACAGCTGGCAATGAAGGCAAGTGGTTAGATGCTCTGGTGGTAGCATTTAATATGTTAAAGAGTGCTTCAGAGTAAGTAAATAAAAACAAAAGAGTTTTCGTCATAAACGTTTTCCAATGTTTTACAGGCGCAATAAAGTCAAAAATTCACGCATTGTTTTATTTTACGATTTCGATTACGGTCATAACTCTTATGATGCTTTCAATGAAATAACGCAAAGCTTACTCCAATATGAAGTGGATTTAATAGTGGTGTAAGTGAAACAAATTTCCGATAGTGCATTAACAGTAGCCTTTCCTTATTTTAGTTCGAATAATATTGCCTTCATTGATAACGCTGACAATAATGAGCCCCAAGCGGTTTTTTTGACCGACAAGAAATCAGATGAACAATTAGAAAATGAGAAATATGCTTTGCGTTTAGTTTCCCATAGTAATGCGAAACTGTGCAATTGTACGGAGGCATTTAATATAATTGTAAATGTAAAAAGCTCTCGTCCCTGGTGTTGGAATAGCCATTTACGTATAGGTTCGGGTATATCAATAGCCGTTAGCGGAATTATAATGGCGAAAAATGAAAGTACCATTAAATTACGTATGATTTGGAATGACACGGACGAAGAATTAAGTAAAGAATGGGGTTATTTCATTTCTGGCAATCAGATATGCCCTGAAGAAGACAGCCTTATGGATGGCTACATGTTGGGAGGCTCCGCCATTCCCTATGATGAAACAGTAGACGATGATAAACTGAAATTGCCAAAAGGATTAACTTTCATGGGTTTCATTCCGCGCAGTTTAGTTTACGATGAATACTTCAATGGTCAATCTACCTATTTAATATTACATCAAAGGGGCATGAAAGCTTCTGCTAAAAAATTGGATGCCCTGGTAAGAGTATTATTGAAGCGCAATCGGGTCATATTGTGTTGGAAAGTGTTCAGCGATAAGTTCAATAAGCCCCGCATTGTTGTGTTAATACCGAACGAGGTGAATATAAGTGCATTAGGATATATTTATAATCACATAATATTTATTTAAATTAGCCCCAACCTGATTGTCCCGCTTCATTGAATATGTTAGAAATGGCTCATCATGCTCAATATCATTTCTTTGAATTTCCGAAATTGGCCACAAAGAAAACTGAGTGTTCTAGTGACCAATTGAACGCTATCGATAACCTGATCGATTCCATGGATTTATCGTTAAATATAAAAGAATCTGAATCACCTCGGCAAAGACAACAGAAAAGTCACTTACCTCTTAACCAGTTGCCTCACATTTTCGAGCATAACTTTATGGATATTATGGAGAGAAAAATTATTTGTAAAGCCAGTGAAGACGACGCAATGTTCGAGGAAATGTTGAACGATAAAAACTTTGTAGAAAAATTTTGGAAACTTCCCGATCGAATTGAAGAACAAGCAAAAGAGGCTGCTAAGAAAGTAAAAAGTGAGTTTCCATTACTAATAAACAGGGAATGGTTAGCAAAAGTTAAAGCGAAAATGAATGCTAAATATAATGGTCCACCAAATAAAGATGATAAAGACGCGGATAATGCTTCTCTCGAGCAACTAGATTTCGATCATGTTCGTTCTTTATCACCTGCTGAAGACTTCAAAACTCTCGTTAAACACTACGCCTTGCCGATAAAAAATCAAACGCAACGTGATATTAAATTCAACCATTACGCCTCACAATTACGATCAGTTGTTTGGAACCTTCTATTCAAGCCGAAGCTATTTATAGATTTCAATAAGGTCGGTGATGCCCTGGAAGCCTATAGGAAGCGTTGTTTTGTTTTCAATGCTTATGATGACTACAATAAATGGATTTTAAATGTTAAAGCTGAAATTATGAAGCAACGTTTGAGTACATTTTGGGAAAAGGTGATAGTAAAAAAAGAATTGGGTCTTTGTTTTGTGGCAGAGCCATCATCAGAGGAGAAAAGGAGAGCCAACGAATTTTATAGCTTAGAATTCGGCGAAAGTTCCTCATCGTCGGCGCTAGCGGAAGCGGAAATGGAAAATTCATCCATAGATGATTTGTTGGCCAACATAACAAGTTGCTAGTTAAATAATATTTTCAATTTATGGCTTGTGTGCACTTATACTTAAACTTACTTTTTTATATTATTAAAATGTTATTTTCTTTTTACCGAATATTTTTTACTTTAATTTTGAATTAATTTTTCCGTTTATACGGAAGAATTAATTTTCCTGTAAGCGAAAGTACATTTTTTTTATCAGTTTTTAAAAAAAGACCATTTACGACCATATACGTAACAGGAAACAGGCAGAAATTATACTGAAAATTGCCGGTTTACTGAATATTTTTTATTGAACTCTTTGGAATTATTTCAAGTGCTGCAAGATAGTCAATAAGGAAGAATATATTTAATTGGCATATAAATAATAATAGGTAGAGTAAATCTAGGTTAAAAAAGTAACAGAAAATTTTCAAGCACAGCCGTTCGCTTTATACAATTTGAAAATGTTGGAATTACGTGATCTTTCCAATTCTTTTTTATCAAACTGTTCAATCCATTCAAGCAGAGTAACAGCTGCGAAAAAGAGAATTTTAGGTAATACGAATGTAAACGATTTCCAAGTATCGGCTTCATCAAAATTGAAAGTCCTTCGGAAGAAATATGCAATACATATTTTATATCCGCCTGAGTCGCCAAGTAGGCAAGAGTCTCGACTAGCAATTCAATGGGTGTGGGTTCAAATCTCAAATGCGGTAGAGTTTTTAATAATAAGGCCGAAAGCCTTAGATGTTAGTGCTTTAAGAATTTAGTCTTAGAATTTATTCTCTGGCTAAATTTATATAATTTATATAATAATAATAATAATAATAATATTTTATAGTAAAAGGCAGAGAAACTTTGAAACTGCAGAAAAGAGAAACTCGACATAAAATGATTTGTAAAAACATTTCCCGCGTATAAACTGTTAAAATACCTAAAGACGACACTATGTTCTAGATTGCACGGAATTTTGCAACGCTGTCACATTACTAAAAAGTTTAAGAAGTGATTTTCGTTAAAGTCAGCTCCTAATCCTTATGAAAATTGTTTTTTGAAAGTTTAAAATTAGAACTTGATCTCAAAGTTTGCCGGCCGGCTTTTTTCGTACGTATTTTGTAATATTTACGTATTTGTCTTGTGCTAAAACTGCTTGCAATGTTTTGCGCTGAATTAATTAATGTAAGCAAACTACAGATATATGTATATGTGAAGTGTGTGGTAAGATCTAATGTTTGTTAGAAGGTAATTCAATTTCAAGAAAAATATAAAAAAAGCGGAACATTCAATGATGGCACAATTACAACTTGATTCGTTGGCTTCCTTATATACAACTATATGTGTATTATTATTACTATATTATATATATATATTTTATTATATCGCTTTCAGCCTTAAATGCTTTTTAAGTAAAAACAGAAGTGTTAAACTAACTATGCAATGCCGTCCAATAAAAACGACACATGACTTCCACAAAAACAACACATGATCTCCACAAAAGTAATACGTGACCTCGAGAAGACATAAGACTTCCACAAAAACGATTTATAGCCGCAACAAGTGCTTTAAGAATTTAATCTTAGAGTTTATTTTTTTGGCTAAATTAATTATAATAATAATAACATTTTCCTGTTGTTTACTTATTTCTTCACTAATCACTATAGGCATTGATAGTGTACATGAATCCGTAAAGCTCAACTTAACAAACCAATGGTAAAGGCTATTTTTCAATGTATATTACTTTAAACATTTCTTAATTACTACTATCAGAAAATTCAAGTTTGACGTGACTAAATGGGATGGCTTCTCAACACGTTTAAACACTCAAAGTAATTACTCTGGAAAGAGATTCTCAAAGAATATTCCTCAAGGAAGACTTTAGTATTTTAGCAAATTTTTGCAAAAGTATAAAAGCAGTATTGAAAGTGACTAGTTCCAAACGTTAGACTTGACTTATTTAGTAACTGTTTTTCTTTTGAGTGTGTCTACGAAATCACTGATTTCCTTTGGATACCATGGTAAGATTGAAAGCGGTGTGCAGACAGGCGAAGGATTTATTGATTGAATCAAATGTAATTCACATCTCATGAATGGTTTTGCAAATTTCGTTGACAGCCTTCCACACTGACCGCTTCGTTGGATTGGCGTAGCGCTATCCATACTTTACTACACAGCTTGATATTCTAAATGAATTTAATTGCCTTTGACCAAAAGTATGAAAATTTCACTTTAACTTTTCTCCGAACGCAATCAAGCAATTTTCAGGAGATATATACGTATATTTTACTTTCCTCATTGCAGACTTTAAACCATGTCAACGAGAAGACGCACGGAAAACAGTGCCCATCTCCGCTTTTCAGTATTGTTAATAGTAATTATCAATACATTGGAGGTAAAAATATCGTTAATCGAACCTGAAAAATTGTATAAAACTTACTTGAAAGAGGACTCGGAATTGTGTAAGGATTGCTTCCGATCTCAATTAAAAGGATGTGAAACGTTTTACGAAAATATCATGGGCCAAGATTTATCACTGCAATCCATTCTGGATGTTCTACCCAAAATGCCATCCAAACGTAATATCCGTTGGCTCACAATGCAAAGTACGGAAAGGGTTGTATGCAAATACTTGGGCTATCGAAATCAAAGAAAGCATCTTCATCATGCTACGGTGCAAAAACTAAGAGATGAATTATTACATTCTCGAGGCCCAAACGCTTGGCAATATTGTCCCATCGATGACATTGAAAGCTTTTTATTGCAGTTGAAAACGTATTTGAATTTAAAACTTGAGACTTTGTGGTTGTATGCGTTAACCAATATTGATCTTTTACTGAAACCGCTTCTATATGATTTGAATTTTCCCGTTCCAAGAACGTGGCATATATGCGGGTTTACTCTAATAGAAGATAATGCCGGACAGAGTTTGCATTATTTGTATGGAGAAAACTTTTTTCAAAAACTTGAAATTGCGAAGCAATTATTAGAAGCGTGTCTACAATTTTCAAATGGCTTTTCGAACTATCGTTTATATATAACAGATTTAACAGCAGACAATATAGTCTATGATGTTGCGAAAAGTAAATTGTATTTAATTGATTTGGATACAATATTTATAGTGGACTCTTCAAAAGCTGAATATTATAATTCTGTGCATCGTTACGAATATGAGATATGTGAAGGATGTTTCTCATACCAACCTCTGGATATATGTAACTACAATATTAGCGACGTAAACATTTTTCTTGCTTGTCAATTTTTAACAGAGGACTTGTATCAAAGGAAAACGGGTGGATTTTTATATCCCATACCTCAAAGCATACAAGAAAGATATCCGAATTTGCAGAAACTTTTAAATCATTGCGTGCAATGCACGCATTCGAATTGCCATAACCGTTTCGATAGCGCTAAAAATACGATCAATTTGATTAAAGAAATTTTATTGAGCCACGATATTCATTTGTACAAACAAATTGTTTAGTTGACTTCGTCGATCTTTTCTTTCAACAATTTAATATCGTTTAGCATATCTCTTAACTCATCCATTGCGGCATGAGCTAATTCACCTTCCGGCGTTTGAACTGGCTCGTATAGAAGCATGCGGGCCGCTTCACGTAGCATTGCTTCGCATCGTTGCAACATGGACACTAATTCTTTATCAGTTAGTTCCTTTTCACCGAATTTCAAACGATACAACTCGGCTGAAGCGTTGGCAAGTTCGTATAAAGCTATTGCCTTTAACCTCGATATGCCGGGTTGAATAATATGCAAAACCATTACCAATTCCTGACATAAACGCACTTTACGCTCGTAGACACATCTGCCGGGACGTTGCATACTACTCGTTATTATTGATCTTAAAATGTTGGCCAAGTTCTGTTTTATATCTACCATGAGATAATGATTTTGATGTAGAATTCTACTTAACTTGGCCAATAAGATTTCATAGCGCTTTAAATCGTCTCGAGCATGATAAATTTCTTCTTTGGCTTTTTCCAAAATAAGTTTTATCTGTTCATCACGCATGCTGTGATTACAAACCATACATTCCCATTTGCACTTGTTTTCAGTCGTCGTTTTCTTAACAACGATACCGTTTCGGTTTGCAGTCATGCAAGGAGTACAAACAAAACTGCTCATATGCGATCCGAACTCGGTGGGATCCTCGCAGCGATTGCAAGTACAATGGAAGTATTTACCCTCTTGTAAGATGCGACGTCTTTCATCGGTACCCTAGAAAATAAAAGAACGACAGAAATTTCGTATAATCAAAAAATAAATAGAAGGATATTACATTAACTTTTTCTTTTTTCTTGAAGCTAATAAATATGAGTTAATAATAGTTAGCATTCTTCCACAGATTGGTTGACTTTTGGATTAGTTGGCTTTGGACGGATTCTAACGAGTGGAAATGTTGAAAGAATTCAGAACAAACTTTACAATCTAACCACAAACAAAGAGAATTAAGAAATGCTCGCAAAGGATAAACACGTCTTTGCATTACTAAAAAATGAACTCTAAATAATATCTTTTGTGAATAAAAATTCTGTAAATACTCTAGGAACGAGCGCGTGATGGAGCAGTATGAAACAAATATTCATGTATTTCTATATCACTTACCAACAATATATTGGTATAGCAGGTGCTGATTGTTTCATCTTTGTCTATATCACGGTTTGCGTAGACTTTGATACGGTACTGATGATCAATGGCTACATTTGCGTTAGCATTACATTGGTGAGTAATCGTAGACGCATTTAAATACAGTCCACGCATCCCCCCCTGATCGGGTGCTCGTATCTCATAAGCGTTAACGTCCAGTATACCGCAGAGCCGTTGTATGGAATCTTCATCTAACGTGTCATCATATTTGAAATATTCTTTCATACCGCAATGCAATAAGGGCTGAACCACTTTATCATTGTGTTCTTGCCAAATAGTAGTATTGCGTCTCTTGTCCAAATGAGATTCCAATTGTAAAATTTTTTCAAAATACTCTGCAGTGTCGGGATTCTCTTTGAGTAAGAAGAGTTTTAATAAACCATAACTTTCTGGATTTTTACGCAAATTTTCAAACTGCACTTCTTTAGACATAAGCGACAATGTATTACAATCATAAAGATGATGACTACGACAATTGGAGCATAATGGAGTTATTGAACATTTACTAAAGTTAAGAAAACTTTCGTTATCTTTAATACAATAAATGAAAATTGTATTTTACTTACCCACAATAACTTTGAGTCAACCGAAAGCAATTACTGCATCTCCTATCACCAGGGCAAGCAATTATCAGTATAGGGCTTTCATTTAATATTGGTTCGCCGGCTTTTATATTTTCACAAGCTTGAACATATCTAAAAATTAATTTTATGTAATCCTTTTAGGCAATTTTTTCTTTAGTTGTAAGATTTTTTTTTTTTTTTGCTTCGTTATAATCGTACCTCCCCAACGTATCATTTTGGGCTATTTTACACTTTTCATTAAATTCCTCAGTCATAGAATTTTCCTTTTGAATTTCTAATTAAATCGGATTTAAGTTTAAATTTTCTCTCAGACGCGAAGCGACATTAACGAAGAACTGTTAGTGAATATGGATACTATTAGAGTAAAAAAAAAAAAAGGAAAAACGCCTTGCAAGTGCAAGATTCTAAATTCTTTTTAACACTCTATATTAAGGATTATCGACTTTAGCAAAGTGACATTTTATAAACAAATACTATCGAATTACTTAAGCCCAAGGGCGCAAATATTTATTACATTTTTATCTTTTAATAAAACATTTATTTTTTTTTTATATTTTAAATTTTTAGTAAAGTTTTGCAAATGCTTAAAAATACTAATGGTGGTGACTGGTAGCATGATTTTCTGTCCTGAATTGCCTTTGAAACATTCGGTTGTTAATGTCAATTAAATGAACTTTTGCAATTGTTCAAGCGATCATTGTCTTGGGCCAAGTGTTTCTTTTCGCGTTCATTGCGTTTAATTATAAACGCAGTGAACTACCGCCCAGCCAGTCGTTTGATTCAGAGAATTCGTAGAGTACAAATGCTTTTAATTGATATCTAACTCTAAATCGATTTATTTCTTTAACCTTTGTCTGCGAAGCTTCAAGTCGATAGAGAGAATGCGAAAATGATTATCATTAGTTTTAAAAGTCGTGAAGAGAAAATGAATTTTATTGCAGATAGGGTATAAAAATGGCAAAATTAGAAATGAGTCATGGCAAGGCATCACAGGTTGATGCAACGCAGTTGTCTTCCCAGAACTATATTTTAAAAAATCTTACTTTAAGATTTAAAAGCGAAAGCATCACAAATTGAAGGTTTTTTCTTTTAGTTTAATTTATAGGCCCCTTAATCGTTATAAGTTGCAAGTTATGTACTATATATTAGAAATTATATAGTATAAAAACAAACAGAAACATTCGCTCTCTTATAACTATTTCCCCGCCAGTTTCCATTTCCCATAAAATATTTACAAATATTTATCGAAAGCCCTCCTAAAATATAGGATGCATTAATGCGAGATACTGAGACGATTCCGCGGTCATTTATGCTTACGTCCAATTAAGAAAAGTTCACATAAAAAAATAGGTTGAAAGCTTTAAAATTCATTTCGTTTTCCGAAGATATAGGAATTCCTAAAAAAACTTGAATTTTCAAAAGAACTCTGAATGCTAAATATTGAGCAAATACTTACTAGCTCTAGATAGATCCCACAGGTTTCCTGTGGACGAATTATCGAAACACTTTTTAAACGTGTTGGGTGTCTTAAAAGCGTCCCAAGAAGTGTATAGATACTTTATTTATTTCTTAAGATCCAATCGTATGGCCATCGCGCAAATAAATATCTTATTGCTTGCATCTGTCGCGCAAGCGGAACACACA